>PVKE010012384.1:0-38447 GCA_004027555.1 Craseonycteris thonglongyai | reverse complement strand
CTGTCTCTCTCTCTATCTGTCAAAAAGTAAAATAGAAATAACTATGCACTGAAGACAAAAAGATAATTTCTCTCTATAAATGTGAAAAGATAAAAAAAAAAAAAAAAAAAAAAAAAAAAAAAAAAAAAAAAAAAAAAAAAAAAAAAAAAAAAAAAAAAAAAAAAAAAAAAAAAAAAAAAAAAAAAAAAAAAAAAGAAAATCAAAAAATTAAAAACAAAAATGATCAAGGCAAAATTTATTCGTGATCATACATTTGCCAAGGATGACTGATGTTGCTTTCAGTCATATCTATTGAAAAAGAAACTACATGAAATAAATTTCTTGTTGATTGAAAATAAATATTAAATGGCAGGTATGAAAATATTGATGAATTTTCAGATAAGTGAGCCAGAAATTTTCATAATCAAGATAGAACATTAACAAACTAGTATTGCTTATTGTATTACATAACACTGACACAAAAAAACTTTTTTTTTTCAGCTTTTAAGTTCATTGAGTTACTCATGTATTACTGTTATCCCTATTACCTTTGTACCTTTAACTGCACTTTTTCCTGCATTTTGGACAGGGGCCCCACATTTTTGTTTTATAAAGGGCTTAGCAAATCATGTAGCCAGCCCTGACTACTGGTAAGAATATGATTTTTGTTATGTTATTATTGAAGACAGTTCATAGTTATGAATACTTAAGAAGTACATGGGGGGAAGCCGGGATGGCTCAGTGGGTTAGGCACTCACTTTGCAGCCCCAGGGACCGAGGATCGAATCCCGGCCCCAGCCCCGGCCCCGGCCCATGCGGACCCATATGCTGAACTGGGGAGTGCCCCAGTTCAGTTCTCTCTGTCTCTGTATCTCTCTCTCTCTCTCTCTCTCTCTCTCTCTCTCTCTCTCTCTCTCTCTCTGTCAAAAACAATAAAAAATAAAAAAAAAGAGAGAAATACAGGAATTCCTCACTTAACTACCGAATTTCATACCTATGACTAGGTCATTAAGCAAATTGGTCAATAAGCAATGAGCATAAAGGTGGGTATCTTGTGTTATGTTATGGTATTGCCATAGGTACATATATCACGTGACACCACACTTGTAAACAAAATATGTCATCTTGCTTGATTGCAAATGCTTCACATAATGAACACTAACAGACTACAGGAACAAGACAAAGACTGAGAAAGGGGATTCTTGAGAGTCACACAGACTGAGAAAAGGGGTTCCCCATGCTGGAGAACTAGTTGTAGTCTAAGCAGTCATTAAACAGGTAGGAAGTTAAATGAGTAGTAGCTATATAGAAAAGAACAAGAAAATCATATCTTAATAAAGATTCATATAAAGCTTAAAAATTCCACTTTTAATTGTTTTTATTTCTGTATGATGATATATAAAAAATTTATTGCAAGAATTAAGAAACAAGGTGCATATTTTTATGCATGTCATACACGAGATTGATCATGTAGCATTATTCAATCTATGTTAAGAGTAAAACAACATATGTAATACAGCGATCCCTTGTTTTTCGCGGTTAATAGGGACCAGAACCTTCCGCGAAAGCTGAAAAACCGCGAAGTAGGATTTGCCCCTAGGAATTTTCGTGTATGCGGGTACAAGAATGTTTTAAATATGTAAACAGTAGTCATACTTTACTCATTTATGACAAAAATTACAACAGTATACGTATTTACTTAAACGTGTCAGTGCTAATTAATAAGGTTAATTACAAAACCTTATACAGTAATAAACATGAATCAACATTGCTTTCTGAGAGAGGCGAAGAGGCTTGTGTTGGCGGAGGAGAGGCTCTCACTTGACTCCTAGAAGCTTTAGGCTCACTCGGAGACTCTTGCTGGAGGCGCTGACGGTAGAGCCGGGGGCTTTACCTTGGAGAGAAACATGGTGATGGGTAGTTGTTGTCTTTGTTTTTTCTTTTCCTTCAAAATTCCCCTGTACAAGGATATAACCCCGTCAACGCGATTGCTGAACTCGACAGTATGTTACTTTATAACTTCTGTGAAAACTACATAAGGTAAGGAGAATTTGTTGCCAGGTGCCTTTAAAGCAGACAAATATACTCTGAATGAAAGCATGAAAGCAATTAGATCTGAACTTTTCATGGTCCAGATTTTGTCAAGTAGTTATGAAGTATGATGGGCCTCTGTTCCAACCAGTGACTTAGACCCAAACTGCAAATTTACATGATTAGTAACAAGATTATTAATAAGTTCACATTTACCCAACATCAGCTTTTATTGGAACAAGAATTAATACATTTTATGGTTGATAAGTCAGTCACATATGTATGCTTGCTGAAAAGTACATGAGAAGATGCTAAGTGAGGCTGCGATGATGCGCAGACAATCAACTCACAGGGATAAATCCACTCGTACTCTCATTGGTCTATGTCGCACCGGAAACCAATCACGCGCCTTTATGAGAGCCCGTGGGATGGACTCTGAGTCAACTCATCTCTTTGTTTGACATGCAGGGATCCTTCTCTCTCGTGCATCCACATGAAACAACGCTCCTTTCCGCCATGTGGCTGCCAACATGGTTGTATTTTCTCATTTTTATTTTTTGATGAATGTTTTGGGAAAACCCCAGAAGCACTGAAGCTGCAAAGCATGAAGTGCGAAGTGGCGAGGGAACACTGTACTATGAGCTAAAGAGCAGTTTGTCATAAGGAAAGATTTGTTTATACTTGATCCAAAATGGATATCAGAAAAAAAGAATTTAAGACAATGCTGCCAATGAGTTGGCATCCTTCTAAAAATTATGGTTTTTGTTACCCAAAGCATGAATTTAACAGAGAAAAACATCTATTCAAACTAAGGTCAAACTCATGTGTTATAAGCTCTAAATCTGTCAGAATGTCCTTTTATCTGCATTCTGTGATTTTCAAGTATAGAGAGCTACTTTTTCAAAGATTAGAGAAATAGCACAATGTTGGTCCCCTTCTGTGTTTGGTTTCCTTGTCAACTGATGACTTCCAATGAACTTTACATAGAAACAAAATTGCAATAGAGGTAACACATTTGGAATTGAAATATCAGGTAAAAGCACTTAAACCAGATAAACCAAATTTGCTTCCCATAAAGCTAAAAAACATCCATTTAACTATAGTTGTTTTTGTGGTTTTTTTGAGTAATTGTTATACTAAAAAATTGCAAAAATTAAGAAAAATAAAGATGCATATTTGTGCAAAAACAATTTTAGTTCTACTTGAATTTTAATGAAATTACATATTTCTAAAAGATATAATTTGTGTCGATGCTTTTAATGGATCTACTTTAGCAACACTATTCTAGTGCTAAATTGTTAAAATAGACTGAGCTAAGCTACAAGCATGTACAGAATTACATTGAAAAACAATGTTTAAAAATTAGGAAAAATAATTGCAATACATATAAGAATAGAATGTGAAAATAAACATTTATAATATATAACACCTTACAAATCAGTGACAAAACAACTTTGCAATATGCTTCTGTTTTCTAGGATGACTATATGAAAGCTAACTTTGAAAAAAAAACAAAACAAGTAAAAAGAAACTGAGAAGAGAGTAGAAAGGCATTCCTCTGCCTGAGAAGAGAGTAGAAAGGCATTTCTCTGCCTGGGTGGTTCTGGATGAACCGAATGAGTGGTGATTATAGGCTGAAAGAGCAATGGGGCTCTTGTTAGCTCCAATTCTCCACCTTTCCGTTCACCCTCCCTCCTCTTCCTCTCTACATCACTACCTAGCACCAGAAGCTTGAATATTAAAGTGAAAATAATTTAATAATAAAATAATTTAATTAGGATGGGGTCAAAGAGAAAATGTGTTATCAGAAAGCATCCCATCAACACAGTGGATAAAAACAAAACAAGTGGAAGCCTGGATGACTCAGCAGGCTAAGTGCTGGCTTTGCAACCCTGGGGACTGAGGATTGAATCCCAGCCCAGGCCCATGCAGACCCATATGCTGAACTGGGGAGTGCTTCCCATGCAGGAGGCCCCCGACTTTGGTTCTGCCCCCCCGCTACCCCCTTCAGCCTCAGGCTTAAGGGGGTGTGCCTCCTATGCAGAAGGCCCCTAGCCCAGTTCCTGCCCTGAGCAGCTCCCCACCCATCTGTGTGGAACTAAACCATGTCAAAAACTGATGACTTACAACTGTGGAGACTGCTCTGGGCCCTCCCCGTTCTCTCTGTCTCTGTCAAAAACAATGAAATAAATCTTAAAAAAAAAAAAAATGACATTAGCTATTTATCTAGGTATAGTCTCTCAGAAAAGGTGGGATTTTGGCATGTTCGTTGCAGGCCTCTTGTTACCATGCATGTGTGATTCCAGTTGTACAGAGGGTATATGGTTAGGGTATTTTTATACTATGTGTGTAGGTCTATAAATTACTATATATGAATATGAATGTTGGAAATCACTAGGAGCAGAAAATGACAAAATTGACATTGTCCTACTTTGGGCACATGATGAGAGACAGGGTTCTTTGGAAAAGACAGTAATGTGGGAGGAAATAGAAGGCAGCAGGAAAAGTGAAAGACCAAAGAGAAGATGGATTGACTCTATAAAAGAAGCCACAACCATAAATCTAAAGGACTGAGCAGGGCTATTGAGGACAGGGACTGTGGACATCACTCATTCATAGGGTTGCCAGAAGTCAGAGCTGATTTAATGGCTTGTAAAACACACACACACACACACACACACACACACACACACACACGATCAAGCTCCTTGCTCCAGTATGTAGAGAAAAGATTACAAACAAGCATGTAGAGAAAAAATTATGAACAGGCCAAACATGACTCAGATAGCTGTTGTTTTGCCTGTACAGTTTTATAAGATTTTGAATTAGTGTCTGTGACGGTTAATTTTACAAGTACATATCAACTTGGCTAGGATATGGTGTTCAATTGTTCAAATACTAATCTAGACATTGCTGTGAAGATATTTGTAGACATGAGTAACATCTACAATTAGTTTAAGTACAGGAGATTACCCTCAATGTGGTATACCTCATCTAATAAACTGAAGGTCTTGAGAGCTAAATCTGAGGTTTCCTAGTGAAGAAGAAATTCTACCCCAGGACTGTAGTATACAAATATTGCCAGAGTTTCCAACCTGCTGGCCTGCCCTAAGCATTTCAGACTTATCAGCTCCCACAACTACCTGAGCCAATTCCTTAAAATATATCTCTATATGTCCATACACACACATATACATGTATATGTACACACACACACACATGTTTACATACCTACATACATATATGTATACATGTGTGTATACTTACACATACACATATATTGGCTGTCCAGAAACTCATGTAATATGAAAAATAAGGGAAGCTGGAATGGCTCAGTGGGTTAAGTGCTCGTTTTACAGCTCTGGAGACCGAGGATCGAATCCTGGCTCCAGCCCATGCAGACCCATATTCTGAACTAGGGTGAGCCCCCAGTTCAGTTCTTGCCAGGGCCTATGGGGAAGATTCCTGGCCCAGTTCCTGCCCTGTGCAGCCCCGCGCCCACCTGTGGAGTGAAACTATATGGAAAACTAATGCTGTCAACTATGGAGACTGCTCTGGGCCCTCCCCCTTCTCTCTGTCTCTCTGTCAAAAAACAATTTAAAAAAAATCTTTAAAAATAAAAATAAAGGCATTCATGGCTAGATTTTTTTTTTTCCAGACAGCCCTCTTATGGAAGTTGAGAAATGTGACATTTGTCAACTTCCCTTGGGTTAGCTGTGACCCCATGTGGCTAAGTTTTATCCAATAAGATGTGCTTTATCACAACTTCCTTAAAAGGTACGTGCCCTGTGTCCCTTTTTGCCCAGCGTGGACCAGCCTGTTGGAGCTCCAGCAACCACACTGGGTCATGAAGATAAAGGCCACACCCTAGGAATGACAGAATAGAAAGCTGGAAGGAACCTGGATCCCTGATCACTGTGGAGTTGCTGGATTTGTTTTGAAATGCCTTTCTTGAGAGAAAAACATTCTTAATTTATGCTGGATGTTGTTGTTTTTTTTTTGATTTTCTGTTATATTTAGTGGAATGTAATCTTAATCTGAAAATTCGGAGATTTCACAGGAAAAAGTCAGATCTCTTGCTCCTCCCTTTGCAATTTAGACTATCTGATAAACTTGGGGTCATGTTCCCCATTGTGACAATTGCCTAGGGCAAGATAATAGATACTCAATTTAGACATGGCTGGAGACCCAGCAGGTTCTTTTCCTTTGTTTACATTCCTAGAGGCATTTGACATTCCTGACATGGATGGTGGGGTTTTACTTCTAGACTTTGATAGGCCCTTATGCAATTTTATTCGGTCTTCTTAAGCTGTTTTTCCAGCTTCTTTTTTGGGTAGAGAGGCAATATGGAAAAGTCTCTCTGCATCATTTTCAGCAAGAGCATTGCCAAATTGGTGTAGTCCAGAAAGGAAGACATTTCTGATACTGGTAGAAGCAGGGCCATTCTCAATTCTTTGAGATACCACATCAGTTACAGTCCTATAGGCCTGTCTGTGGGAGGGGGGAGGGCAGGTCTCGGTGTCCATAAACTTTTTATAGTGGGGGAAGCTCTACTCTCAAGGCATGGTAGGAGGGAAATAGTCTTCCACTCCATGGGTGCAACTTTTCTCATTTTAAAGATCTTCATCTAGTCTAATGAATTTGTATTCCTCTAGTTCACATAATTTTGACCCAATTTCTCACTAAAACTCAAGTCTTACTTTAGTGAAAGAGTATCACCCCCACCCAATTTTCAACCACCTCTCTGCCCTGAATCCCATCACCAAACTTTCCGCATACTGATGTGACAATGGAGAAATGGCCTGAGAGGCTTTCCCTAACCTGGGGGATAGGCTTAGAAGATGGAAATGGAAGTCTCAGGTGCTGTCAGACATGGACCTGGCAGTCTTTTGGGGAGGTAAGCCATTTTGTTTGAGGGGGTTCTTGGTGAGTTAAAGACTGTTTCTCATCTTTGGCTAGAAATGAACTTAAGGCCACCAGGATGTGAGCAGAAAGTAGGATGAACTCTGTCTCAGAATCAGACCAAGGACAAAGAAGGCATAGGAAAGTCTAACAAGCTGCTCAGGCCTTTTGGGAGGACTTCATGGCTGTGGGGTAAGACTGACCTTTAAAGGGGAAGGTATGACAAGATCAGAAACCTATGTTTTTGAGCCTGACTATCTCAATGTCTGGATTTGTCTTTGTCTTTTGTTTTTATTCTCAGAATTTCATTAACTAATGATTCATTCATATCTGAATATCTTCTATGGCCAGACATTGTTTTAGACCTTGAGAATGCAGTGAGCAAAACCAGGAAGATTTCTGCCCTGAAGGAGCTTACATTTTGGTTGAGGGATATAGAGTATAAATATAACAAGTAAGCAATTAGATTATCAAGACAATTTCAGATAATGAGGAGTGCAATGAAAAACTTAAAAAAACAAACAAACATTAAAAAAGGTGACACAGAGAATGACAAGGGTGAGGGGTGGGGTCTACTTTAGATGGATGAGCAGAAAGGTTTCTCTTGAGGAGGTGGTATTCACCCTAAATGACCAGAAGACCTAAAAAACACGTGTTCTGAGAAGAGAAACAGTAAGTACAAAGGTTCTGAGGTAGAAACAAGCTTTTTTGGTCATGGCACATGAGGTAGAGAAAACCAAGAGATGAAGTCACACAGAAGACAAGGGTTAGGTCACACAGAACTTTAATTCACAGATAGGGGCTTTGGACTTTATTCTAAGGGCACTTAGAAGCCATTACATAATGTTAAGCAGGGGAATGAAATCATTTATTTTAGTTCTGAAAGCTCGCCCTGGCTGTTGGTTAGATGGTAGAAATGGAAGCAGGGCCAATTGGATATCAATTTTAATAGTCCACATGAGAAATGACACCTCATTTGGATAAGGTGGTAACAGTGGAGATAGAGAGAGGTGAACAGATTCAGGATCTATTTTAAAGGTAGAGCCAATAGAACTTGCTGGTGGATTGGTTGTTAAGGGTGAGGAAATGGGAGGAATCTAATGGAATGGATGCTGGTTTCATTTACTGAGATAGGAAGCCTGAGGAAGGAATAGGTTTTTGGAGGGCAATCAGAGGCTTATTTTGCCCATGCTTTGTTTGATATGCTTATGACACATCCAGATGGAGATGGCAAGCAAATTGTTGGACAAATGAAATTCTTGGAGCACATACATACTGTATTTTGTCATGTATAATGCACTCCCATGTATAATGTGCACCCACATGTTTGGCCCAAACTTTCAGGAAAAAAATCTTTCATTTTAATTTTTTAATTCAAATTTTTATTTGTTTGTATTTAGGTTCTTGTGTTTTGTATTATAAAGGAATTTTAGCATTTCTTTTTTTAACATACTATGGTACAAGAAAATTTTATGTAACAAGTAATTACAAAACATAAGAACAGAAAGGGAGGTACAAGGAATTTTATGTACCAAATAATTACAAAACACAAAAGCAGAAAGGAAGGCGAGCAGGAGAGAAGGGCAAGGGACAGACAGGGCCATGGATGGAAACCCTGAAACCAGCAGAAGAGGGAGGGAGCCGGGAGCCTGGAAGGCTGAAATGCAACCCCAGGCAAATTGGAAGCTAAGAGCTGACAAGCACAGAGGTGCCAAGTGAAGCACAGCGGGACCCTGGACGAAGCCGCATTCCAGGGTATTATTTTGCATACAGATATCGTTATTGATTTCTAGAGTTACACTTTTATTCATAAACATAAATAAAAGAATTAAAAGCATTTATGTAGATATGGAATAAGTACTGCCCATGTATAAAAAACATCCTTGTTTTTCCCTCACAAATTTGGACAATAAAGTGTGCATTATATATGGCAAAACACGGTATTTAGCATTCTTTATAGAATTTTATACCCACTTGTGGAAAACTGGGAAAGTCCAAGAATGGGTCTGAAATGGCAGCTCCCCCTTTCTCCCGGACCCCTATGTAGATGGAAGAAACACCCAAACCTGTAGAAAACTTTAGGAGTTAATGGAGCCAAACTGACAACAATTACTGGGAAATAAAATCTCAATGGGTTAAGAAAATGCTCCAGAGAATGGCAGTTTTGCAGCTTATTTTATACATTAGAATCAAAGGAGAAGATGTAAGGAAAGTTACATGAACTCCATTGGTGGTAGTTGAAGGGGGTGTGAAAAAGCAAAGCAGTGAAATCTCTGGGATTTGATAAAACGTAAAGTGGAGAGACACATACTTCTACATTGGTGGGTATAAGATAGTTAATAATGAGCATTTATGGCACAGAGCAATGGTATTCAGGGAACAAGGTAATAATGAGGGGTTCTGTGGTCTCAGCTCTGGTATGGTGGGTATGCCCTGAGGGGTCTGGGAAAATGGGCACACTCGGACATTCTAAGTCTATGTATGTACTTAAGGTAAAGATTGACCTTTGTCAAGGAAGTTACAGGCCAAGGATGTGAATATCCAACATGATCCACTTTTATTTAGGAATTTTTATGTTCAGACCATCCTATGTGGTTAATGTCAGTCTCTGAGTTTGTAGGGCCTGCCATGCTGGCCTCCCCTGAGCTTCTCAGGTTTAGTATGTGACTCCTTTTTTATCCATACCAACGAGGGCCAGCTCCCCGTATCTGAAGGTTTTAGCATGCCTATGGGTAAGGGTATGTTTCATTGCACATAGAAGTGCTTTACAGTTGAAGTCAAGCAAGTTGTAAATTGCTATTTGTCATTAACTTACATTTCAAGTTGCTAAGCACCTTCTCTTTAATTTTGAATGATCTTCAGTGTCTCCTAGTGTGAAGTTTCTGGTTTCTGCTTACCCCGTTCCTTTCTCATCACACCCTGCCCTGGCTTCTCTAACCAGCCTTTACTCTGGGTACTGTTTAAAGTAAAAAGCTTTAATCCACCTTTTAATGATGGGGGTGGGAAGGTGGTGTAGTGCAGAGAGAATTCAGAAAACGGTTTGCCTCTTCTCTCCTGAAAAGTTGAGGAAGAGAACAAAGAGACAAACAGGCAGCCAGGATGGAAGGTGTGACTTCAGGTCTGTAGCCAGGGGTCTGGGCTAATAGTGAATTCCAGAATCAAGAGCTGTCCCCCTGGGCTGGGAGCAGCACTGGGCTGGGAGCGGGCAGCCCCCAGGGAGAGCAGCAGACTGTTTCATGGTGGGCTGCACCTCCCTAGAAGAAAAGCGGTGGCAGAGCTGATACCAGTACTTAGCCCAAATTTACATCATCAGAGGTGAAATGATTAAGGCTCTGAGAGAGGCCAAAAAACACTCTTCCTCCTTATAGAAAAGTATAATGGAGAAAGGGCATTCTCCTCTAACAGATAATGAAAATGGCCACCATTACTTGGTTGGTTTCCTGTTTGAATTTCAGTTAAGTAGAGCACAGTTATATTCAACAAACAGATATCAAGTATAATCCTGTCATTTATTTGTTGTGTAATTTTGGGAAAGTTACTTGACCTAAGTCTCAAATTTCTCATTTGTAAAGATGAAGATAATCATGACTACCTTGTGAGATCATTCGTGTAACACATTCAATGCACTGCCTGGATCAGGCTAAGCACTCAATAAAGATTTATTGTTACTATTACTACTGTAATGATGGCTATCGCTATTACCATGTTAGGAAATCAGCTAGGTGCTAGGGATATAAAATAAAAGACACTAACTATACAGAAGGTTAAGGCTTAGGCGGGGAGTAGGAATAAAACACATTAAAGTATATTCTAACAAAAGGTGCCTACCAGTGATTACATTTAGAGACCATCTATGTAGGACAGGACAAAAGAAAAAATTTAAAGATCAACTGTCTTGGAATTGTAGTCCCTCACATCCTAATTGGATAGGGGTCAAGTAAGTAGCTCCCATGTTAGTTTTTTCCCCCCTTCGGTGGTTGTTTTTCAAAAAGGAGTTAGCCTTGTGAGGAATAGATGGCTTTAAATCATCAAAATGTTAAAAGCTAGAACCAGCTCTGAGCAGAGTTGATCATTTTGGAATGTGACATTTGGAGCCTAGACTGGCAGGGTCTGAGGGCCCTTGGATCAGTGTGACACTGGGACAGGAGGGAAAAATCCCACTCTGGCCCAGACTCTTGACATTGCACTGGGTGGGTTCCCTTTGGGGCCAATGCTTTCTCTCTGTTTACTTTATATCTTCTAAATAGCTTTGCTGTCTTGCCCCAAAGGTACCTCACACTCAGCTGGCCAGTGCCTAGGCATCCTATTATTGAACAAGTAACCAGAATGCCTCATACAGAGTCTGGGGTACAACTATTGTGCTTCCCAGTTCATCTCTAGAGTACAAATGTCTGAATCCCCAAAGTCCGGACTATCCTCCCTCTAACTCCTCTAAGTCCTCACTACCTTGTCTGCCTCGGTAGCTGGGAATTTGGCCAGGAGCACTTCCTGTTAGAGAGCTCTGGGATGTGGGCAGCCTACCCCAGAAAATACATGAAGAACCTTCCAGGAATCAGGATCACATGGCCAGTTTTGCCACATTTACCCTTCTGCATCAGCCATGAGAATGAGACAATAGACTCCCATTCAGGTACCTCTTAAGCACAGCTAGGTAATCATTTTGCATAAAGGAGAGGGAGATGCAGGGAGGATAGTTTAGACTTCTGGGTTTTCTATTGCTGGTTTGTGAGGCTTTGAACATTTACACTCTAGAGATGAACTGGGAGCTACAATAGTTGTACCCAAACTGTGTAGGAGGCATCCTGGTTGCTTCTATAATAGAAACATGCTTAAGTTACAGTAGCAGGAAGCAAGGAGTGATGAGTTCTGAATGAGGAGGTATTGGGGAAATACTTCTGAGAGGTCAGTCCTAAAAAGGTTATAAAAATATGAGTTCACAGTGATAAAATGGAGGGGAGGAAGTTAGTTACAGACAGGCACAACAGCATGGACAAGAGCTTTACTAACTCATAACATACCATGGATTCTTTAGTGAACTCAAAGTAGCTTTGTCCACTTTGCCACAGATTGTGTTAATGGATTCATTTCTTGTTCCAGTATTTAGAGATAATGTTCCTTAGCTCTTCACAAAATATAAGTTTAATATATGTAAAGTATTTAAAAGAGTGTCTGGAACATGGTTAGCACTATCTTAGTCAAACTAATGATAACTAGATAGCTCAACTTCTTAGAAATATAAAATGTAAAAATGTTCTCAAGCCCTACCATCACCCTTTCCTATTTTCTACTATTGCACAGCCCTTCAAAAATCCTAAATTCAATTTCAAAAG
The DNA here is from genome assembly GCA_004027555.1 of Craseonycteris thonglongyai. Taxonomy (NCBI): domain Eukaryota; kingdom Metazoa; phylum Chordata; class Mammalia; order Chiroptera; family Craseonycteridae; genus Craseonycteris; species Craseonycteris thonglongyai. The sequence continues at coordinate 26,205 of PVKE010012384.1, read as the reverse complement.
CCAAACATTTTTGCATTGTTTGTTTGTTTTTTGATAAAGAGAGAGAAGGGGGAGGGCCCAGAGCAGTCTCCAGAGTTGTAGTCATCAGGTTCAACATGGTTTCTTTCCACACAGGTGGACGGGGCCGCACCGAGGGAGCTGGGTTGTGGGAGGCATGCTCCCTAGAGCCAGGGGCCAAAGGGTGGAGGTGCAGGGGACAAAAACCGATCTGGGGGGCTTCCACATGGGAAGCACAACCCAGTTCAGCATATGGGTCCGCAGAGGTTGGGTCCAGGATTCGATCCTCGGTCCCCAGGGCTGCAAAGTGAACGCTTAACCCGCTGAGTCATCCAGCTTCCCCTCAAAAGCCATATATTTTAAGAGACCAGTCTAACACAGTGCAGCACCAAACAGCCAAAAACATAAAAGCCTTGCTGGATAAGTGCAATGTTAGATGTTTTTGATCTGGGGGTGATTACAAACAGTACCTAATATAAGACTTGAAAATGTTCGTGTTATTTCCAAAGTCCAATTTCAGAGGTTTTAAATAATCATATCTTGACGGTCTAAGAACCTCAGCAGGTGGCCGCGTCGGAGGCCGCATGGAGAATTTGTGAGACTGGGGAATCGGGCGAGGTGGGGCGGCTCCCGCAGCAAGTACCACATTAACGAGGGCGCTCGAACTAATTTGACATCTAGGAAAGGTTATGAGAAAACAAAGGCCGGCCTGGATATTAGGGCAGAAGAGTCAGAAAGGAGCAGAATTTACGTGCCCAGCAGTGCAGGGATGGTGGGCACAGCGAGAGAAAGTCGGTCCCAAGTGGAGCGCAAGAAGGATGCGAGAAGAGAAAGGTAACGTGGCGCCTGGTATCTGCTGGGTCCAATGGGAAGAGGGCGTGAGCCGCACCTCAACCTGTCCGAGGACGTCACTACGCTGAGGTGGACGCTGGGCCAATGGGAGGCCGTCACGGGCAGAGGCGGGGCCAAGGGGAATCAGGGCTGGGCCTCACTGAGACAGTTGGCGGAATCTTGTGGCCTTCCTCGGAGAGAGGTGAACCTACCCGGCGGCTGCGGACACCGGCCTATCTGAAGCCTCACCCCCGCCTGGCCGAAGCCTCGCGCCCGCCACCGCTCGCATGGTGCGGATTCTTCACTAAGCGGCGGCAGCGCGAGACCTGAGGGGCGGTGCCGCGGGAGCAGCTCGGGGTCGAGCCTTTCCGTCGCCCACACTTCCTCCTGCGGCGGCCGTCTTGGCGGGCGGGATGGCGGCAGCGGAGGCCCAGGACAGCGGCCGCACATCTGTCCCCCGACTGCTTCTGCTCGTACTGGTTCCTCTGCTGTGGGCCCCGGCAGGGGTCCAGGCCGTCCCCGACGAAGACCTTAGCCATCGGAACAAGGAACCCCCGGCGCCTGTCCAGCAGCTGCAGCCACAGCCCGCAGCCGTGCAAGTCCCCGAGCCGGCCCGGGCCGAGGTGAGCAGGACAGGCCAGGGCGGGCGAGGCTGCGCCGCCGGCTGCACCGGGTACCAAGCTCACTGCGGCTCAGAGCGCCGCCCTCGGCTCCCGGCAGCGGCGCGGGGGAGGGGAGCCCGGCACCGCTCTTGGAGATGGAAGACTGTGGAGGGCCCTTTTTCCGGGGTCAGGCCTGGTCTCGCCCTGCTCCTTATGGGAATGGGACCCCGAGGAGGGTAAGGGGATCCCAAGCAGGGAGCCCACTGTAATCCTTTAGTTCAGGAGGACAAAGATGGGAGTCTTGTTGATTCAGATGTATAGAGCTGGAAGTGCTCATACCAAGTAGGAAGTTTTAACAGAACAGCTGGGAGCCTTTTCGTATTCTCTAATGATAAATCAGCCTTTTCACGGTTGAAACAGCTTATCCTAAAGTATTTACCCAAATTTAGCTTTGCACGACTTGAGAGGTTTTTTTTTTGCCAACTATATATGGATTATGAAGCGTGATCCTCACTTTTTAAAAACCTGCTCTAGCTTGTAGGAAGTAGCCCATAGGAACGCAGAGGAATAATAAGTCTTTGGCAGTAGTACAGAGTACACAGTAGTATGGGATGCCCAAACTAAATTTATAAGTATACCAGAACTCTGTCCTTTAGCCTTCACTTAAATAGATATTAATTAAAGTCTTTATATATGATAATAGAATCTCATCGTGACTTGTATTCAGAATCTCTGCAGCGTTTTAAAATTTCTTTTCCTCTACCAGTTTTGGGCTTTCTCTTCATTTCCAATTTGGACACAGGAATTCAGGCCCTCTCTGGTCTCTGTCCTAGTAGAGGACAGTTTGGCGCTCAACGCCCCTTCCTTTCCACTCTCACCCCAGGCTGTCGCCACCTAACGAATCTTCCTAAACGTTGAATTCTATTTTATTTCTCAGAAATCTTCACTGAGTTCCCCTGCATACTGCTTTCAATCCAGCCTCGTCAGCAGGATGTTCAGGTTTCTTCCTGATAAGACTCCCATCAGCCTCCTTGCTTTTTAGCCACCACTCCCTCGCTCCAAGTAGAGACTGGCCATGTGCTCTGTCGCTAGTCTGCAACAAAAGACCTCCATTAAAAGGCTTCAGGGAGCTTGAAAACCACTGATCAGAACATTTCCATCTTTTAAGATCCAGCAGATACCTTCTTTCTGTAAATACTTCCCTACTATTTCCTGATTAAAGGTGATTTGTCTTGTTACTCCTGAGCGCAGCTGACCCTGTTCACCATTTACACTTCTGAAATTGAACTGAAATGCTGATTCATACAATTTATTTGTAAGAATTTATCATTTAACCTCCTGTCATTTAACTCATTGAAAGTTTTTTTTTGTTTTTTTTTTCTCCAGACTACTTTGGGTTAAGTAACTGAGTGAAAGAGAGATATATTTTTAATATAACTTTCCAGACCTTTTATCGAAGTTTTAGTCATATAGTGATTTTTGAGATACTTATAGTGGTAGATACGGCCATTAATAATACCCGTTAGAAAAAAATCTAGCCATGTAAAATAAAGAAAGTCAGCACTGTCCAGTGACCATATTTAACTGGTCTTGAGGATCCTTGTTTTTAAAATTTGGGATGTGGAAGGGAAGGGGCAGGCAAAATATTACAAAGATTTTGTCTTTACCATTCTGATATATTGATCTTTTTAGATAGGAATTTATTCTAAATTCTTCAATATTGTAACTTTTTGATAAGGTTCAATTCTCTTTCTAACAGCACTGCAGCATGGTAGAAGAGATTTTCTTTAACATGTTTTCTAATTGTAATACAAGTATTGCTTTTTTGCCCATTTGGTAGAGGTAAGATAGAATTCAGTTTAATATGCATATAAGCAAGGGTTCAACATTGCTAACTATCCCAAAGTTCCAACTGTTTTGCTTTGCAAGTACATATAGTAGATCTTTTAAATGGGCAGGATGTTTAAACTTATACTTTTCATGCCACTGTGTAAGAGTGGACTTATGAAAATGTAGGGGAAAAAAGATCTCTCCTTCATTGGTAGGCATTCAAATGTAAGGTGTGTTATAAAAATGTAGTTCTATCTTTAGGGTGCTTTGAAGCAACATAATTTCTAAGAGATCTTTCTACATTGGGTAGTTATTTCTCTATACTTAGATAAAAAAAAGTTGGGGGAGTTCACTCTGAACTTACAGTTAAACCCCAGTTTACAAATCCATTTTATAAAGTACTGTTAATTACTTGGATCTTACGTAGTTTATGCTTCTAGTGACTTAATTTTTCTTATTTCTTCCCTGGGCAGAGTATATAACATCCTTTAGTTAAGGGAGATCAGATAGATTTAATAAAGGTGATTTATAATTTAGTGCTTATTTTAGAAGTTTAAAGAACTGCTTTGGTTAAATAACACAGTTGATAAAGCCACAAAAGCCTGTTACTTGCCCCAATACAAATTCTTATTAGTGTTTTCTACCAATACTTATAACATTTTTAAATTTTCACTAAGTTGCAGTCCTGCTGCATCCAGTCCATCCTCCAAATTCTAGCCTCTTTACAGCTAAGATTGAGCCCATTAGATAGGAGGACCCTACCCTTGCTCATGATTTCTGTGTCAGAATTAAATGATCATTATGTTATTGAATTTATTTGTTGGTATTCTGCCATGAAAACAATTCATTAAAACAAAATCTGTGAAATATTGAATTCATTTCAAATGTTAGAATTTACAAATACATTAATAACAATAACATTCATAAAAATAAAGTTGTTAAACATTCATCAAAATAAAAATGTGAGGGATACCAGGTTAAGCAGATTAAGCATTCATCTTGCAGCCCCGGGGTCCTGTGATCAAGTTCTGGCCCCAGCTCTGGCTGGTGCAGACCCATATGCTGAACTGGGGTGTGGCCCCCAGTTCGGTTGTTCCCTAGGCAAGCCTCTCATGTGGGAGGCCCCCAACCTGGTTCCTGCCCTGTGCCCCTCCTCCCTCTTGCCTCCCTTGCCCATCTGTGTGAAATGAAACTATGTTGAAAATATGATGTACAACTATGGAGACTGCTCTGGGCCTTCCCCTTTCTCTCTGTTCTGTCTGTCTGTCAAAAACAATAAAAATAAACCTTAAAAAAAAAGTAGAAACAGTAAAAATGTATTTGTTAATGTATATTCTAAGATGAATTAACAAGTAACATTAATAGAAATATTTTGTCTTTTAAAACCAGGTTTACCCATGGTGTCATTAAATTGTATATTTTTGTGCACATTTTCCAACTTCTGAGAAAGGTTTTTTCTGACTTCATATAATAAACTATCAGCGAGGAGACAATTTTAAGCCAATTCTAATCATTTGTTTCTAACTCCATTATCTTCAAATAACCTTGCCTTTCATGTGATAACTTGTTGAATGACTTTGGTTTTGTTTTTTTGAAGGGCCATCAGTCTTTTTCTTGGTGTATAGTAGGTTGTAGATTTTGTTTCAAACAAAGCATCTTCATTTTTTATAATGTGTGGAGGGAGAAACTGATGCAGATTTCTATATCAATTTAAATAAAGTCAATTTGAATTGTTCAATTGTTCATTTGAACTCTAGACCTAGAATAGGAATTATTTTTTAATTGTTGACTATCCTTTTCCTCCTCTTTAAGATCATGAAAGCATAAAAGAATACTTTCTATGGGGAAGCCGGGATGGCTCAGTGGGTTAAGCGCTCACTTTGCAGCCCTGGGGACCAAGGATCGAATCCCGGCCCCGGTCCGTTTGGACCCATATGCTGAACTGGAGAGTGCCCCCAGTTCAGTTCTCACCGGGGTGAGACCCCAGCCCAGTTCCTGCCCTGTGCAGCCCCACGCCCACCTGTGGAATGAAACTATGTGGAAAAACCAATGATGTGCAGCTATGGAGACTGTTCTGGGCCCTCCCCCTTCTCTCTGTCTCTGTCTCTGTCTCTCTCTGTCAAAAAAAAGAATACTTTCTAAATGAAGGTTCTTTATTTTATTTTTACAATCTTCCAATTTGGAACTAATTTTAACTTTGAATAAGGAAGAGTTTTATTCAGCAATTTTTATTTATTTTTTTCTTCTTTTTAATTCTGAGTTGCTAACTGTGCCCTCAAGATGTAAATAAATTTGGGTTTAAGACCCAAATTAAAATACTGAAATAGTGGTATTTGTGCCAAGGAAAACATTGTATTTCATTATTTACTATGGTATAACACTGTGTAACTGAAAAATGGAATATAAATACTGAAATTATAGTTATTGCATCTGACCCTTCTCTTTTCATCTACATACTTGTTTCTCTGCCCATACTTCCTACCTTTTTCTTGTATTGGTCAAAACAGTCATCCTTTCCATACCTCTTCTTTGTGTACACGTGCCTATTCTCCTCTGACCTCCAGTATTTTCCTTCCTCAATACCTTTATTCTCTACCTTTCATTGTGTCCTTCCTATCTGCTTACACAGGCTCACAGGTTTTTTACCTATTTGGGGAAAGAAAAAAAAAAGGTCATTATTTAACTCTACTTGACTGCATTACAGGTATACCTTGGTTCATTGAGCTTTGCTTTATTGTGCTTCATAGATGGCATGTATTTCACAAATTGAAGACAAGACCCTCTACCAGCAAAAAGATTATGATTCCCTTTATTGCAGTGGTCTGCCGTGGAACCTGCAATATTCCAGTTTCTGTCCTTCAGTTTTATTAACCAAATTTTTATCGAGGGAATTAGTTGGTTTTTCACTTTGCTTTAGTTTTCCTTTATCTTGCTTCAGCCCATGTCTTTTTATTGAAAGTCCATTTTTGAATGATACCAGTAACTTACCTACTCATTAAATCCAGGGTGCTTTTTCAGTTCTCATTTGACATTGTTCTCTCCACTTTTTGAGGCATCCTACCCCATCTTGGCTGTATGAACTTCAGAAAATTATCTAATGCTGTTGGTCCTCAGTTTCCCCTTTTGTATTTGGAATAACAGCTATTAGGGTTTTTGAGTATCAAAGAATGTATATGAAATTACCTGACATCTAATTAATAGCTCAGTGAATGACGATTGACCCTATCTTGACCATCTGTGATTTTCTGCCTTCCTTTCTAAATATCTAAAACAATTTTTGTTTTCTCTTTTTTCTTCCTCCACCTCTTTTGCTAAATATAGACATTCCTTAAGGTTCATTTTTTCAACTTAATCTCTACCTTTTCCCTTGGGAATGTTATCTACTTGTAAAGCTCTACCTGATAATTTTAGGCTGCCAGCCACCAGATACATACCTTGAGGCTATGTAAACATGTGTCCCACTTATATGACAATGGAAACCGAGTTTGAAATGCTTTTTATCACCTCAAATTGAACTTGTCTAAAACCCAACCCTTTATTTTTCTTCTTTTTATTACTCTTTTCCACAATACCGTTTTAAATTTCTATTGACTTTTCTTTCTATCATGTACAGAATTTTTTTCCTTCTCTGTATTGTCTTCAGCATTGGTCTTGTGAAGCTGACTTCCTAAGTAATTGGTCCAGTGGCTGGTTTCCTTTACTTTTTGTCCTGATATATTTAGTCACCACAGTGCCTTAATCGTACTTGGTCTCCTCAAAAACTTTTAAGGGCTTCTTGCTTGCCTCTAAGGTGTCCATAATGAACACAGGATTTTCAGTCTGGGCCCCATATATTTTATGTTATCCCAACCATTCATCTGATGGTTTATTACCTGTGTTCAGAACATGCCAATATTTTTTCAAATTTTTATTTTCAAGTTAGCCACTACATGAGTAGTACTAAATCCTGCTGAGGCTGAAGGAGTCTTATGAAATAAACCTCAGAACTGACTTCCTCATTGGTCAAAAGTTACCCCACAGTAATTAACTCCCTTATTCTCCTGGGTAATGAGTAAGTGCAGAACACTTATCTTCTGGTTGGACTTGCCTGAAGCCTTTTACAGCCTACAAGGAATTAGTCCTCCATAGCTGGAGTAAGAGATTGGGTCAAGATATTTTTGTATAATGGCGCACAAATGTCTAATCATGTACATGGTAAAAATCCAAAAGGTACAGAAGAAAGTAGAATGAAAAGTATGTTTCTTCCTTCTCTTGTATTCCCCTTCAGGGGTTAGAAAACTAGTTTACCCCACTGACTGCCTGTTTTTTGTAAATGAAGTATTATTGGGACAGTCATTCATTTAAGTATTATATCTATGGCTGATTGCAAGCTACGACATCAAAATTGGGTAGTTTCCACAGAGACTTTATGGCCATTGAGGTTAAATATTTGGCCCTTTAAGAAAAATTTACCAACCCTTATTCTAGTCATCCTGGTTCTTTCCCTGTAAATACCCACTGTTACTGTTTCCTGAGATTTGGTGTGCATTAACTCTATACTTTTTATAGCTACCTAACTCCCTGCCTTTTCACACATATAAGTACATGTAGTGACTGTGTACAAAAGACATACTTTTCCAACATAAATATATCTTAGTGTTTTACATAAAACATTCTTACTCTTTTAACCCTATAATATGCCAATACAGTGTACATGGAGCTGCCATTTATTTTATCAGTACCTTATTGGTGGGTGTTTAGTTATTTTGTCTCTTTATTATTACAAATGAGAACATTTATACATGTTCTAATATAAGAAGATTAACTCTTTGAGAGTTCCCATCTTAAACTTGGTTTCAATCCTGTACATTCCATGACTCCTTGCCCACAGTATGCATTTAGTGTTATTCCAGGGGAGCAGGCTATCATTTGGGGCTGGAGTTGTTGGGGTAGGCCTTGCTCATGAGTTTTTACATCAGTTAGATCTTGAGGAATCTAGATAAATAGGAGTATAATTAAAAGAAGGTAGGAAGGGAAGCAGGACTGCATGATTGAAGGCTTGTGGCTACCAAACTTTGACATGCTCTTTGGCTGCACTGCCATTGCTATAGCCATGATCCATGTGGTGGTTCTTCAGCACTTGGAAAGATGTGGCTGGTGACGCTAGTCCAAGTTGAGATGTGCATGTGATAAATGTGGTGAGTACATACACAGTAGAATTTGAAGTCTTAGTATGAAAAAAAAGAATATTAAAAATCTCATTCTTAAGTTTTAAAACATGCCAGAGAAGTACTTTGGATATATTGGGTTAAATAAAATATTGTTAAAAGTAATGTTTTTACCTGTTTTTTTGTTCTTCACTTGTAGGTAAGAGTAACTCTTGTCAGTATTCCTGTCAGATTTGAACTGTGGCACCTTAAGTATCATAATTTCTTTTCCTAGCAATAGTAGCAAAAGTGTATATACATATATTTTTTCCCCCATACCCTATTCTCCCTTTTGACGACTATCAGCTTGTTCTCTTAAGTCTATGGACCTGCTTCTGTTTTATTTCATTTGTTTTGATATGTTTTTATTTTCTTTTTATTCCACAAGAAAGTGAAATCATATGAGTATGATACTCATTTTTATCTGACTCATTTCACTTAGCATAATATCCCCAAGGTCCATTTATGTTGTCACAGATGACAAGATTTCAGTATTCTTATTTTGCTGAATAATATTCCATTGTTTGTATGTGTACCATAAATTTTTTTATCCATTCATTTGTTGATAGATATCTAGGTGACTTATGTATTTTGGCTATTGTAAGTAATGCTGCAATGAACATAGGAGTGTGTATATCTTTTTGAATTAGTGTTTTTGTTTTCTTCAGGTAAATACCTAGAAGTGGAACTGCTGGATTGTATGGCAGTTCTATTTTTGATTTTCTGAGGAACCTCCCAATAGTTTTTCAGTTTACAATTCCACCAACAGTGTATGAGGGTTCCCTTTTCTTCACATCCTCACCAACATCTGTTATTTGTTGATTTATTGGTGATAGACATTCTGACATGTATAAGGCGATATCTTATTGTGGTTTTGATTTGCATTTCCCTGATGATTAGTGATGTTGAGTATCTTTCATATGTCTGTTGGTCATCTGGGTGTACTTTTTGGAGGAATGTCTGTTGAGGTCCTCTGCCCATTTTTAAATAGCATTGTCTGTTTTTTTGGTGTTATGAGTTTCCTTATTTTGGACATTAACCCCTTATTAGATCTGTCATTTGTGAATATCTTCTCTCCCATTCAATAGGCTGTCTTTTCATTTTGTTGGGGTTTCCTTATCTGTGCAAAAACGTTTCAGTTTGATGTAGTTCCATTTGCTTACTTTTTTCTTTTTTTGGATTTGCCTGAGGAGACATATCCAAAAAAATAATAAGAGTTAATGTCAAAGAGTTCATGTCTTAAATTTAAGTCTTTAATCCATTTAGAGTTTATTCTTGTATATGGTGTAAGGAAATAGTTCAGTTTCACTTTTTTTGCAAATATCTGTCTATAGTTTTCCCAACACCATTTATTTTATTTATTTATTTTTTAATATTACAATTCTAAAGATTCATTTTTATTGTTTTTTTGATATAGAGAGAGAGAGAGACAGAGAGAAGGGGGAGGGCCCAGAGCAGTCTCCACAGTTGACAGCATTAGTTTTTCCACATAGTTTCACTCCACAGGTGGACGCGGGGCTGTGCAGGGCAGGAACTGGGCCCGGAGCCTCCCACATAGGCCCCGGCAAGAACTAAACTGGGGGCACACCCCATTTCAGCATATGGGTCCACCCGGGCCAGAGCTGGGATTCGATCCCTGGTCTCCGGGGCCGCAAAGCGAGCGCTTAACCCGCTGAGCCATCCCAGCTTCCCCCAACACCGTTTATTAAAGAGACTGTCTTTACCCCATTAAATATTCTTGCATCCTTTGTCAGACTAATTGACTATATAAGCAAGAATTTATTTTTTTGGGTTCTCTGTTCTCTTCCATTGATCTATATGCTAATACCATACTGTTTTGATTATTATAGCTTCATAATATAGTTAGATATCAGGGCGTGTGCTACCTCCCACTTTGTTCTTGATTGTTTTTTTACTCTTTGGGATCTTTTTATGGTTCCATGTAAATTTTAGGATTAGTTAATAGGAGCTGCATAGAATCTGTATATTATTTTAGGTAGTAAGGACACTTTAACAGTATTAGTTCTTTAGTCCACCCGCAAGATATATCCTTCCATTTATTTGTATTTTCTTTAATGTCTTAGAATTTTCAGAATATAGGTCTTTCACCTGTTTGGTTAAAGTTATTTCTAGGTATTTCATGCTTTTTGATGCAATTGTGAATGGGATTTTTTTTTTAATTTCTCTTTCTGATAGTTTATTATTGGTGCATAGAAACACAATAGATTTCCATACATTGATTCTGTATCCTGCAGCTTTACTGAATTCATTTATTAATTCTTATAGTTTTTGATGATATTTATGTTTTTCTGTATATAGTATTAATCTTTTTAAAATGTGGCTACCAGAAACATTTTAATTGCATTATTTTCTGTAGGACAGTGCTTTATCCTTCAGTATGGGAACTGTGATGTGATTAGATGCAACTGTGATGTGATTTATATGGGAGATGTTGGATAATTACCAAAATTAAGTATGTGTATTTTACGAGGCCTGACAATTAAGTTCATGAACTTGCCATCGTGTGCTTATGTTGGCCACACTGTACAAACAACTCGGTAAGGTTTTATAAAGTCAGTATATCAGTGTCTCACAGCTGTGTTTGTGTTGACGTGTGGCATTGTCTTGCTGAGTGGTGTTCATTATTTGTGTGCCATCCTGAGAATGTTGGAGCTTAAATTAGAGCAATGAATTAGAGCAATGAACCTCTGCCAGCGGTACTAGCGAGAAATGCAAAGGGTAATTTAATGGTCTATGTATGAGCCGATATATCAGCCCGTTGCACTAAAGGGGTTAAGTGTTTTGTTCTACTTGGCAAGAGTGGAAATGAAATCAGGGACATGCTTAGTCCAAGTTTATGGGGATGATGCCATGAAGAAAACAGCAGTGTACGAATGGATTAAACGTTTTTCTGAGGGGAAAGTTTCACTAAGAAGAGAGATCAGGGTGGCCAGTAATGAACAGAACTGATGAAAACTTTACAAGAATTCATAAAATTGTGTGCCCAAATCATCAGCTGACTGAGAAGCAGACCAAATAAACATTAATAGAGAAACAGGAATATCTTCACTGAAAATCTTGGCATGAGAAAGGTGTGTGCAAAAATGGTCCTGAAGGAGCTCAGTGATGAACAAAAGCAGAGGAGAGTTGAAGTTTGCCAAGACCTTTTGGAGAGGCAAGGTGGTGTTTTGGGCCATATTATCACTGATGGTGAAACATGGGTGTACCAATATAACTTTGAAACAAAGTATCAAAATACACAATGGAAGTCAGCCAATTCTCCACAACCAAAAAATTTCCATCAGTCCAAATCTAGAGTCAAAGTGATGTTGCTAACATTTTTGATAGCAAAGGGATTGTTCATTATGATTTTGTACCAACTGGACAGTCAACCAAGTTGATTCTTGCGAAATTCTGAAAAGGCTGCTTTAAATGAAACAGTTAGATGAAAACAACCTGAACTTTTTTGCCAACAACTCATGGCTCTTGCATCACAACAATACACCAACTCACATGGCACTGTCTGAGGGAGTTTTTAGCCAGTCAACAAATAACTGTATTGGAACATCCTCCCTACTCACCTGATCTGGCCCCCAATGACTTTTTCTTCCCGAAGATAAAGGAAATAGTGAAGACATTTTGATAACATTCAGAACATCAAGGGTAATATGATGATGGCCATTCCAGAAAAAGAATTCCAAAATTGCTTTGAATGGTGGACTAGGCGCTGTTGTCTTTGTATAGCTTCCGAATGGGAGTAGTTCGAAGGTGACTATAGTGATATTCAGCAATGAGATATGTAGTACTTTTTCTAGGGTTAGTTCCCAAACTTAATTTTTTGATCTTGTATTTTCTAGGCATAAGATGGCCGTTATAATTTCTTAAATAGTGTAATAACATAATGAAATTTTTAGGAAGATTAAACTGGTCATAATTGTGGTTTGCTACAATAACTAATTTTAACTGAGTTCTTACTCTGTACTAGGTACCATCCTAAGGGCTTTATGTGTATTAACTCATTCAGTCCTCATAACAACCCTATAAGGTACAGGTACTCTTGGTCTTACAGATGAAATTTACACAGTACTTGGAAATGCCTTGACCATTAGCTCAGGCAGTCTGATTCTAGACCCACATATTAAACCACTGAATTAGAAAAAGGAGATGATCATTGAATATAGTAAGCACTTACGTATTTGATTGAGAACAATGGATGCATGAATCGTAACTGACCATATTTGACCCTCTTTATTAACAATTTAATTTTAAAAACTGTTTTAATTTTTTATCACCATGGTTGGTCGCTGTTTAATACTATGATTTTGGCTATTTAGGACCAGTTTAATATATAACAAAAGTTACAAGTTGATTTTTCTTGTATTCTGTATGTAGAAAGCTTTTAAGAATATCTACTGTTTTGTTTTACTTGTAAGGCAAGTTTTATTTAATCCTTCATTTCACAGAGGAACAGGGAGACTAAGTAATGTGGCCAAGATTTTATGGCTGGGAATTATAAAACCAGGAGAGAACATGTAGTTTTGATAGCTAAAAGTAAACATTTTCTGTTGAGCTTGGAGCTAATTGATCATAAAATGGTGTATATTTATTACTAAAAATGTTCTTGGATTTCAGATTCTAGATATTTTACAATGAAATTTTTTCATATGAAAGGTGATATGTGGGGAAGCCGGGATGGCTCAGTGGGTTAAGCGCTTGCTTTGCAGCCATGGAGACTGAGGATCGAATCCTGGCCCTGGCCTGTGTGGACCCATATGCTAAACTGGGGTGTGCTTCTCATGCAGGAGGCCCCCGGCCCAGTTCCCGCCACCCTAAGCGGCCCCGCTCACCTGTGTAGAACTAAAACATGTCTCTGTCTCTCTCTGTCAAAAGCATTAAATCTTAAAAAAAAAAAAAAAAAAAAGGTGATATGCAGGAGGAAAATGTTGCATTAGTGAAAGCTGAATGAAAATGCTTATAATTAAAAATAAATGTAAAAACGAAAATGCTTACTTTTTTATGATGCTTAATGTTCATTTTTAAAAGAGCATCAGCAGAGATGCAGCAAAAATGGTAGTAGAGAGAAAGCTAGAATCCTGTAAAATGGTACTTGCTTAATTGAGCTGGTTCCCAATGCTGCCCTTAAGTAAAAGTAGTTCTGTTATTATTACCCTGTCAAAAATCACATATGGGGGAAAGCCGGGACGGCTCAGCGGGTTGAGCGCTCGCTTTGAGGCCATGAGGACCGAGGATCGAATCCCGGCTCCGGCCCAGGCAGGACCCACGTGCTGAACTGGGGAGTTCCCACAGTTCGGTTCTCTAGCTGTCTCTGTTTCTGTCTCTCTCTCTATCTGTCAAAAGTAAAATAGAAATAAATATGCACTGAAGACAAAAAGATAATTTCTCTCTATAAATGTGAAAAGATAAAAAAAAAAAAAAAATCACATATGCTCCTGGGTTTGTTTGTTTCATTCTTTCTTTTTTTTTCATCTCTTAGGCTTCTAGAGATTCATAGGCTTTAAAAATTAATTGCAGATAGCCTATTAGGATTGAAAGAGAGCTGTATAAGTGATTTATCTCAGTCCAGAGTTTCTCAATCTGGGAACTATTGAAACTTATTTTGGATAATTCTTTGTTGGGGGTGGGGGTGGGCTGTCTTGCGCCTTATGTCCTGTCTGTAGCAGCATCTCTGATTTCTGCTCGCTAGATGCGAGTGGTTTCCCTTTGTTTGTAACAGTCAAAGATGTCTCCAGAACTTGCCAAATGTGCCCTGGAAGACAAAATCCCTGTGTGAGGACCACTGACAAAGTAAGCAAGTGGTAGTTCCCTTCCCTGGAACTCTGAAGTTGAGGGAACTTGCCACTTTTTTCCAGCAGCCCACTTCAGCTTCAATGGCTCTCTTGCAGGGTAGAAATCATTTCTCTGTGTTAAAATCTGCCCCCTATAACTTTTTAGTTCTACCTCTTAGGATCATGCAGATCGACACACAGACTTTCTTAGTTATTGAAACATAAGCACCCAGTCCTTTCTGGTCCCTTACCATGATTGTTTTAGAGCCTGAGTTGTCAAACTTATTTGGTAATGAGCCAGATAATAAATATTTTAGGTTTGGCCACATATTTGCAGGTTATTTAAGGTCTCTGTTGCACAATTTTCCTTCTTCTCTCCCTCTTTTTACTTTGTGCACTCCCTTAAAAGTGTAGAAAATATTCTTAGCTGGACTTGGCCCCTGCAGTGGCTTGCCAAATGCTAGTTTTAGAGTCTCTTCCATCTGATCTTCAGAAAGCAGTGCCTTCTTAAAATGTGGTGCCTCAGAATCAGTACAGAACTTTTGGTAAAGACTGAGCAGCATAGAATGATGGGTGTGTCACTAACGGAAGTGCTTGTTGTTCTTTTGGAACTTTGTCGTATTTTCAACTTATTGCCACCTTAATGCCAACCAAATTCTGGTTTGTCTTTTTTCTTAGGCCATACTGTTCAGGGTATTTTTGGTGGTCATCATATATCCAGCTATATTAGACCTCACCTTAGCTAGAGCCAATTCTCACTCCAGACTGTTGTGAGCTTATTGAATCTTTGTCTTCCAAAGTGTTGATGAAATTTCTCTCAGTTTCCTTTTATTTCCATGTTTGATAAACATACCTTGGTCTTCCACCCAAGTTACAAATAAAAATTTTAGTGAGACATAGCTAAGAAGTAAGTCTCAACTCATAAATACTTAGAAAATAAGTTAACTTTAATGTGTGGATATAGTTGGTCTATACTTTTTTCTTTTTTTCCCTCTCATGCCTATACATTTTTTCTTAAGTTGTTATATAGAATTGTACTTTGATTTGCATTGTAGCAACCATCAGACATTTCTGTCATTAGTAATGGCTTTCAAAGTGATTAGTCTAATGATCGTGACAGAAAAACAATTTTAATACACATACAAAATAAGAGAGTTTTAAATGTTTGCTTTCAAAAAGTAGCTGATATATATATATATATATATGTGTGTATATATATATATATATATATATATGTATAGATACAGATATATAGATATATAAATCATTTTATTTTATTTTATTTCAGAAAGGAGTCACACCAGCTGTCGCAGTTCATATCAATGAAGAAGACCCAGCTACCCAAACTAATCTGGGGTTTATTCATGCATTTGTTGCTGCCATATCAGTTATCATTGTATCTGAACTGGGTGATAAGACATTTTTTATAGCAGCCATTATGGCAATGCGCTATAACCGCCTGACAGTGTTGGCTGGTGCTATGCTTGCCTTGGGCCTAATGACATGCTTATCAGGTAAGTGTGTTTTTTTTTTCCTAATGAGTTTATTGGATTTAGGAGAAAGCATGGTGTTTGACAGTGAGTTCACTGACTCATTCAACTAGTTATGTTTTTTGTTTGTTTAATTATTTATTTATTTATTTATTTTTGACAGAGAGGAAGGGGGAGAGAGAGAGAGATACAGAGATTGAGAGAGAACTGAACTGGGGGAGCTCCCAGTTCAGCATATGGTTCCGCACGGGCCGGGGCCGGGATTTGATCCCCGGTCCCTGGCGCTGCAAAGTGAGCGCCTAACCCACTGAGCCATCCCGGCTTCCCCATGGTTATGTTTTAATTTGGTTCATGTTCCAAAATTTAGTAAACAGAACATGGTTTCAGTATGTAAATTCCTAAAAACTATATTGCATTTTTAAAATTAAATTTTCAACTATTTAGTCAAATACATACTCATTTATTCACTAGCTTGTAATCCTTGCTTTTGCTTTGTGTCCTTGGTTTTGTTTGTTTTTCTCTTTTCAGTCCAGATAAGCTTATTTATACCTGATATCTTAGAAGTAGGACTCAAGCAGACACAGAATTGCATATTCTTCTGTTGCACATTACCAAGTGACACTTGGTAATCAGTAATGGAGGAATCACTTTCAGTTTATGTTCTATTAAGCTATTCTTACCCATTACAGTAAAGGAATGAAGTGTTCTTAGATTCTTAGTTTTTGTCACTCTTGTATAGGCTTCAGAAGTAGACCATGAGAAAGTATACTTAACTACTAAGTAAACATAATTTAGTCTGATTCAAAATCAACCCTGTGTGTAGTTGGGTAGAAAATCGTGAGCTTTCCCCTTAGAGTCAGACTTGAGTTTGAGTCTGATTTTGTTATGTATTAGAGTAATGATAAGTTTTCTTTGAGCTTCAGGTTCCCCATTTGCAAAATGGAGATAATATCTTACCTACCTTATAGAGTTGTGATCTTTTAAAATGAGATGTTACATTTTAAGTGCTCGATCTTTCAGCAAGTTCTATTTCTGGCTTCGTGGGTGCTTATTAATGTTTAAGTCTTTTAAAACATATTTGTGAGTATTTTAATGATTGAAACAATTTTGACTACTGTTCACATTTTAGAAATTTTTATTAGCATTTGTATTTCACAGTAAGTAAAAACAGTTTTATCTTCAAAAGTAAATATTGATTGTAGGAAATAGGAAAAGTAGAGAGAGTTGTAAACGGTGAAATCACTTGTTTAGAATGTCTGTGAATAACATCAGAGCATTTTATTTTTGAAACTTTAAGGATAACTAGAAGGCTGTCCTCTCTGCCCATTCCCTCCTCAGAAGCTGGCTCCATCAGTGCCCCACCCCCCACCCATGTGTTCATTTCCATTTCCTCAGCTATAAGTAGGGTTAGTCTCTTCTTTTCAAACCCTCAGTCCACCTCCCTCTAGCTGCTGGTACTCTCGACAGCTCTTCTCACCTGTACTGTTTAAAAGATAGGTTGTAGGGGATGCTGGAATGGCTCAGTGGGTTGAGCGCTCATCTTGCAGCCCTGGGGTCTGAGGATCAAATCCTGGCCCCCGCCTGTGTGGACCCATATGCTGAACTGGGGTGTGCCCCCGATTCCATTATCACCTGGGCAAGTTCCATGCAGGAGCCCCCCTGCTGGGTTCCGCCCTGAGCAACCCTCAGATTTGAATTTTGCGTCATTTGTGCAGTAAAGTGTTGCCAACGAAAAAAAAAGAAAGCATGATACCTGACAGTTCAGGGTTATTAAAAATGGAAGATACATGAAAGAACAGCGCGTTTTCATTGTTGAGCAATATTTTTAAAATAATGAAGGTTTGGCAGCTATAGTTCACAATTTTTGTACAAAATCTGGTCGGAATAGTGATTTAACTTCATCACCTGTGAAGAGATTAATTAAAAAATTTAGGGAGACTGGATCAATTAGTGATCTTAAACACTCTGACTGTCCTTTAACAAGTCATTCAACACAAAATATTGAAGTAGTTCGTGAGAGTTGCTGAGAGTCCAGGGACATCAATTCAGCACCGTGGTCAAGAATTGGACATTTTGAGAAGCTCTCTACAGCGTATTCTCACAAAAGATTTGCATCTTCGTGCTCACAAAGTTCTATTGACTCAAGAACTGAAGCCTACTGACCACACACAGCGAATAGAGTTCGTTGAATGGATTATGGAACAACAACAAGTGGAGGCTGATTTTTCAAACAAAATCATCTTCAGTGATGAGGCTCATTTTCATCTTGATGGCTTGGTTAATTGACAAAATTGTCGCATTTGGGGTTCAGAAAATCCATGGGTGATTGAGAAACAAATGCATCCACAACGTGTCACTGTTTGGTGCAGATTTGGGGCTGGAGGCATCATCGGACCATTCTTCTTTGAAAATGCGGCTGGTCAGGCAATAACAGTTAATGATGCTCGCTATCGCGACATGATAATCCAGTTTTTTGTGCCTAAATTGCAAGATAGCCATGGAGGCCATTTACCCGATATGCTATTCCATACATAACCCTATATTGTATACTTTATGAATCAATAAAAAATACAATTTTTAATTATAAACCTGTGTTTTCTATCAAAATTACTTCTTGCGTGAATTTTGGGACACCCGTTATTTTTCTGCACATAGACTGACACATTAATTTTTTACTCATATTTTATCATTTGACCTAATATTATGTATAGCAGTTTTTTCGTCGTATTAAAGGATCTAGTCTAGGTCTGGTATTACATTTAGTTAGTTTTAGTTTTTTAATCAGATATTTACACAGCTTTTTCTTACCTGTTGTAGGGTATTAACATTTGTTTTAAAGACTATTGCCTGTCTCTGTCCCCCTCCTCCCCCTCCCCCATGGACTTTTCCTCATTTTGTGTTTTATGGTTTTTCATGATTAGATTGAGGTTATGCATTCTTGACTAACTGATGTTTGTTCCTCTAAGAACATCACATCTGGCCCTCATTGATAATATTGTTTTAATCACCCAGTTAAGATTTCTCTCGTGTACTGTCTTTTACAGCTAATATGCAATCTTTAGGATGACACTTTAAAACACTGTAAATACCTTACTCATAGGTTAGCATCAGTTGATGACTCTAATCTAAATTTTCCCGATGCTTGTAAAATGACCTTTTAACTCTAGTACCTTATTGCATTTGCCAGGGAGCCCAGCATACTACTTACTCTAAGAAACAAGTCTTCCTCCATTGGTTTGTCTGTTTGTTGTCAGTATAAACTCATAAATTCCTTTTTTCATTGGTTTATAATTAATTAATTAACTATATTGTTGCTTAAATTATCTCAGATTTGGGGGCTGGGAGCCTCTTCAAACTGGCTCCTATGATCTTGTGACATGCTCCCATTGTTTTTGTTCTTCCTTACTTTCTAGTATAACAAGAAAGTACAGGCTCATGTACCTGCTTTGCCCAGTCCTGGAATTAGCCATTTCTCTGAGGAGACTTTAGTGGGTAATGTTATTAGAAACCAATGTCTGGGTGCAAAATTTGCTCACTGTTGCTGAGATGTCTTTGCTTCTTGGCCTTTTCAGTGGACAGGGCTAGAAAATGTGTGTGTATGCGATTTGAATATGTACAGATTTGGTACATTTCTAAACGTGATTTAAAAGTTTTCTTCAGTTTTGTAATGTAATGAAATAGGGAATAGTTTACCTCTGCAATTATATATACTTGGTATTCAAGATTTATAAGTGTTGTACTCATTTTATAAAAAGAGCTGGTTATTCCTTTAGCGAACCTGTGCTAAATAAATTGCTGCAAAGATGGGGAAGTAAAGAATAATTGCATTTATTATATATATGGAAATATCCTCTGGCTCTTCCATAGTTTTTAAATTTTAATCACTAAACTGATATACTGATAACAGTGTGTTTCACAGTTAGGATTTGGGTGCTTGATGTAATTCTAAGCGTAGTTTTACTATAGCTGAAAATTGTCCTCTTTCCTTAGTGATAAGAATGGTACTGAAGTTTTGAGTTTGTTGTATATATGTTATTTTAGTATAAGTATAAGGAATTAGATTTATTTCATAAGATATTTATTTCAAATAGTTACAAAGGAGCAGAGTTTGAATCATGCCATAAGTAACTATTGTTATGGTTTTTTTACTATAGAAGTTTATATGTTAAAGATTTGTGATGAAGAAATAGCACTTATATGGGAAGGTGTTGTAGCTTCCTGGTTATAAGAGCTGAGGGTCCTTAGAGGTCATGAACGTTTACCTTCTCCCTGATGTACTATGCCCACATGATATTTAGCAAGCCCCCAGCCCCTGGCTGAACGTGTCTATAGAGTTCATTATCTCATGAGAGGTGGGACACATGCTGTCTTCACCTGGACCAATGATTGATTTCTTGATAAGCTAATGTTAGGCTACTGGCTAGACCTAAGGGTTTAATATTGATGAAGTGAAATAAGTGGAATTATTTGAGGATATTACATATTAGATTAACTTCTAAGGTGAAACTTATGATTTTTTAAGGTAGCCATTCCTTTGTTTGGTTGTGGTACATGCTAATTAACCAGACATACTGTTGCATTTTCTTCCAGTTTTGTTTGGCTATGCCACCACAGTCATCCCCAGGGTGTATACATACTATGTTTCTACAGCATTATTTGCCATTTTTGGCATTAGAATGCTTCGGGAAGGCTTAAAGATGAGTCCAGATGAAGGTCAAGAGGAACTGGAAGAAGTTCAAGCAGAATTAAAGAAAAAAGATGAAGAAGTAAGTCACAACACTGTTAAATATCTGGACTCGACTGAGAATAAATAAGTAGACTCTCAGTTAACTGGCACACATGGGGATTGGTATAATAAATGCTGATTAAATGTAAGTAAACTATCTGTTAGCTGGAACTCAAGCAACTGGCACTCAAGCAAAACAAAATTTAGCTGGTTGCTTGAGACTGTCAGTTGCTTGAGTTCTGGTTAAGAGAGAGTCTGCGGTACTATCCGTAGGTTTTTCAGTAGTCATTCATAGCTGTGTGATATGTATGAGCTACAAAAAGTAGCTTTTTTTTCTTAGTTTCCATTACACCTGGCTGTGGTAGGACTCTGGATTAGTGTGAATGTGGTAGAGAAGACACAGGGATGAATACTGAACACGTAATCAGGCTCCTTAATTAGATTGATTATAAGCTTCAGTATAGCAGGAACTATAGTTTATAATTTTTATGTTTCTTCCCACCATATCTAGTCTAGCAAGTGATCAGTAAATACTGTGTGCTTTATTTTATTGGGGAGGAATGGAAGAATTGAGACTATAGCATATGTTGCTATGTGAGACCAGTGGTTCAGAGAAAGTTTGGAGTCACATAACTTTAGTTTCTTGGAGCATATTCTGCAGAATTTAAATACTTTTTTAAAAGAAAAATTAAGTAATTTTGTGCTATGTTTGCTTCCGGGGGTTAATATTTTTTTTTTTTTTTTTAATTTTAGTTTCAACGAACCAAACTCTTAAATGGACCAGGAGATGTTGAAACGGGTACAACCACAACGATACCTCAGAAAAAGTGGCTGCATTTTATTTCACCTATCTTTGTTCAAGCTCTTACATTAACATTCTTAGCAGAGTGGGGTGATCGCTCTCAATTAACGACGATTGTTTTGGCAGCTAGAGAGGTGAGTGGTACTGGAGATGATGGCTTGTGTGTGAAAATCGAGCATCACTAAGGCACTGGACAAAGTCAAGGTGGGCCAAGGGATGATTTCATATTTGTTTCAGAGCTAATAATGCTGCTGCTCTTTAAAATTGACTTCCTCCCAGTTTCTGTAGTCAGTCAGGTGGTATTCTTGTATGAAAACTTAATTGCTCATTTGACTCATCTTGCTTATTATTTTTCTTCAGTTTTGCTGAAATGATGCTGTAGAAGTTGTCTTAATTTTCTGTTTCTAAGAACTTTCCTTTGTGTACTTGTTGAGACTGTAAATTGATATATTATTATTGAAGACTAATATGGCATTAAGTATCTAAAAGCTTAAAAGTGGGTATCTTTGGGTTCTTCCGTTCCTTGTGTTCAAGAAATAGTGTATTGCAAAGGTTAAGCCACCTTTAGTAAGTGACTTATAATAGACCTCAGATCACCTTGTTTTAACCTTTGCTGGACTGATGAAGTGGAGGGCCCAGAGAGAAAGGGTGACTTACCTGAGGACAGAAGCTAGTGGGGAGCAGGGTCAAGGACTGTAGTCAAGGCTGTCTGCCTTTTCTACTACATCTTGTTCACAGTTGTTAAATGTCAACTACTTGAAAGATCCATTTTTAACATTTAAAAATTTTTTTTTTTTCTTTTTTTCTTTGAGAATAATTGTGAAGTTTTATATGAGGAGTCTGTTAATGTTCACAGAGATTAATGATGATTTACTGAGGAGGTGGTTGTAGACTTTTTGGAATGCTGCCGTTACTTTTCAGGCTTTTCTTGATCTTAACTAATATTATTTACCTGTTAAAATTCCTAGATGTGAGGATTTAGATAATGAGAGTAATTTGAGTTTGTTTTTTAACTCCTAGGGAATATCTATTATAAAATAATAATATCCTTAACATAGGCTGCAGTTGAAAACAAGAGTTGAAAGCCAGGACTAAGATGGGTGGGGCAGGGCCATTTTGTCAGAGAAGCCTCAAAAATGTTTTATTTAGAAAAAACAAAGAATTTGGTTTTTCCTTTGAGCCCCATATTTTAGAACAAACTTTCTTTTAGAATGTCACTTTAATAGCTTTGCCCTTTTTCTTGATTTCTAGCCTTTTTTTTTAGCTTTCCCATTGCCAGAATTGGGACTTGCGAGGCAGGTACTCCTGCCAATGGTGAGCTGTCATGATAGCAGCATCATTACTTTTTCTTAGTGCTGTCATCTGAATGGCACAGTGACTTTCACTGTGAAGCCTCAGGACTTCCTGTCTGTATGAGTCACCCTAGTCTAGCAGCGTGGTGCATGCTGACTGGGCTTGCTCACGTTAATGCACCTCCCTGCGCCCTACTTTGTGGACTGTCCCGTGGAGCAGGATAACGCATCTAGGGTCCCTGACAGTGAGCACTCGGTGTTAGCATGGTAGCCGCCTTTCACTGCCAGCACTGGGAGGGTATGTAACGAGCTCTGTAAGGGAAGAGATGGGCTTATCTGTTTTTGCTCCCTTAACATTTCTAGTTTGTTTTTTGGCAATTTTTTGTATAAGCCATGTAGTAGTCTAGTTCAGTCCATTTTAGTGTGAACTTAATTTCTGCTTCTAACATTAAAAAAAAGAATTGAGGAAGGAGGGTCCAGGATCAAATAAATTTGGCAAATAAATTTGGCATCCTGGTGTTTTGTTTTGAAGGTTCAGTATACAATATAACAAAGATTCTGAAAACCTATATGAAAAGAACTATTTAAATTTCTTTAATCCAGCGACTTTTCAGATAACACTTTCAAACAGAATGAAACCATCTTCTGTATTACCAGTTTTAGAAATTGTGTAATACTTGGACAATTTGGGAAATGTAGTTCCACGCCTCTGTTTCACAGATGTTTTGGACCGTCTCCATTTCCCCAGTCTCTGCACGTACACTGCCCATTCTTAGCAAACAGCCTCGCCTCCAACTTCACAGAGAAGTAAAGGTCATTCTGCTTCATTCACACCCATCCCTGTGCTAGTCCTTACCCTCCTGTATTCTGGACCCCAGGCCCCCACTTACAACTTAAATCTTTGCCTTTCTGCTGCCCAAATTTTATGAACATTTTAACATGAACAAATTCTTCTCCTCTAAAGAAGTTTTACTCTTTCCTCAGTTCTTCTCTTCCAAACACCAACCCCCTCCCCCCTTTCTCTCAAATGGCGTGACTGTGATGGGAACAGGGGCTGGCTCTACTTCATTGCTTCTTCATCCCATTGGACTCATTTCTGACCTCACTGGTAACATCGATACGGTGCTGAGTTCAGTGCAGCCATCAGCAAGTCTCGCTGTGGTCATCTTGGGAGGCTAAATGCCTGGCCACCTTTTCATTCTCCTTTGAGTGCCCCTCCTGCATTCTCTCCCCGGATTGTTATTAATATATTCAAGCCCATTGCTTATTCACCAATGAACTCAGCTGACTCCTGAACTTCTCCACATTTAACTCTTGTCATCCAGAAACTCTTTCTCTTGCTTCTCCTATCTTTGTAATCACAGAGTATTATGAATGAGAAACCGGTATTGTGCTTGATTTCTCTTTCATAATACCTTATCATTCCCTTATCACTAAGGTATATCAGGTGTGCCTCCTTAATTTCTCAAACCTGTCTGCGTTTCTCTGCCTATAGCCTCCCACCCCAGCCCAGGCCAGCAGTTTCTTACCAGGGAGGCTATTGCACTAGCCTCTGGGTTGCTCACCTTGCTTTCAGTCGTGTTCCCCTCCAGCTCTCTACATTAGACTTAAGGCATGCATCTCTGTTCTGTCACTCCCCAGATAAAAACCAGCCAGTGTCTTAACTATGCTTATGGGGTCCTCAGTGACCTGGCCCCCACCTACTTTGATGGACTTTCTTGGGACTTGCGGTTTTCTCTAGAAATGCTAAAGCACTCTGCAGTTATCTTGCTGCTGGTCTCTTGCCATTTACCAGTGTGTTCTCACCTCCACAAAACTAAATCAGGTGGCCTCCTCCTGCTCATTCTTCAGGGCTCTTTTCTGGAAAAGTCACTGGTTACCAACCTGAGTGTGTATAGTTTTCTCTGGTAGCAAGTGTTTACTGAATACACAGTTTCTGGTGCTGAGTCATAGCAGTGAGAGTGCATACGTAAGGGACGTGGGGTCTCTGCTCTTGGGAAGCTGTCAGCCTATAAAGGCATCAGCGGCGTCCAACCTTTTGGCTTCCCTAGGCCATTGGAAGAACTGTCTTGGGCCACACATAAAATACGCTGACACTGACAATAGCTGATGACCAAAAAAACAAGTCAATTTATGTTGGGCCACATTCAAAGCCGTCCTGGGGCACAGGTTGGACATACCTGGCTTACTTAGTTTGCTCACAGTATCAACTACTACCCAAGGGAAGAGATGGCTCGGTTAAGTCTCCTTAGCACTTGGCACTTGAGAGCTAAATATTGCCTATGAAGTAAGTTTAACAGCAGCTGAAAGGGTGAATTAGGATTATTTTGATTTTATACACTGAATTTTTTCTAATCCTAATTGTAATTGCAACATATTCTGTAAGCAGGCATTGACTTTTCATAAACTAGACAATTTTTTTTTTACTTAAATTATTTTTATTAAAGTAAAATAGAAAACGGTGTATAATCAATCCCCTTATGTTTGTCATTCTTTTTTTTTTTTAATTATATTTTATTGTTAAATTTAATGGGGTGACATTAGTTGGTAACAATTAGGTTTAATTTTTAACTTTTATGCTTTTTGTTGTTTTTGACTTGTTTTCAGTGCTTAATAATTATCTTTCTCAGGTAACACTGTCAAACCTGGTTTTAATTACCGTGTGTGTTTGCAGGACCCCTACGGTGTAGCGGTGGGCGGGACAGTGGGGCACTGCTTGTGCACCGGATTGGCTGTGATTGGCGGGAGAATGATAGCACAGAAGATCTCTGTCAGAACTGGTACGTTCTTCTTTTTAATCACAAAGAAATTACCATTTGCTTTAACTCTTATAATCACTGAAAGGTTAGAAAGGGGCACTTTGTTGTATTTACTTTTTTACTTTTGAAGTATACCTGCTCTTAGAGGTTGTGTTGTCTGTTACAAATTGGTCTGCGTGGATATTGTAAAATACAATTTCATCTATAAGCATTATTGGATTTATGGTAGCTTAAGGTAAATTTAAGTCAGTAAAATAATATGGGAATATGAGAACTTTTGTGTCTAAAAATGTGGCTTATATAGACTGTGCACCCTAAGTAGAGACCATAGTCAGATTCTGCTGACCATGCCATATATAGTTGGTAGGCCCTAAAGATGGAACAGAACTCAGGTTGCCGAACATGCTCTTGTATAATCGGGTTTTAAGAAGAGTTACAGTTCTGTTGTCAGCACTGTGTCAGTTTAATATAACTATTTCTCAAAATAGTGCTGGAGAAGAAACTGAGTCTCACTGCTCAGAGTAAGACACTTAGGCTAAGTGTTCTTTTCTGTGGAAATGGGGTTTAAACGTTTCCAATTTGTTTTTAAGATTAATGTACTCGATTAGAAGAATAAGGAACATAGAGAAATTTTGCCTTTAACTCTTTTCTCTTCTCTTTACAGTGACAATCATAGGAGGCATCGTATTTTTGGCATTTGCATTTTCAGCACTATTTATAAGTCCTGATTCTGGTTTTTAACAAGCTATTTGTTCATTTATATTTAGTTTTAGATAACTTGTGTTTATGTACATAGTGTACATTATAACTGATAGAAAACACTGTATTTTGTAGAAATGACTTCTTACGTCCAAAAGAAATAATCATTGATTCTATATGCAACATGGATTTTTAAAAGAAACCT
>PVKE010012383.1:0-38457 GCA_004027555.1 Craseonycteris thonglongyai | reverse complement strand
ACTCGATAGCTTTTTAGTGGTAAGAAATTTGAAGCTTTCACACTAAGATCAGGAATGAAGAAGGATGTCTCCTAACATCACTCCTGTTCAACATCATATTAGAAGTTCTAGCTAATGCAGTAAGACAAGAAAAAAAAATACGAGGTATACAGATCAGGATGTAAGAAGTAAAACTCTGCTTGCAGATGATCATCTATGATCATCTATGCTGAACTCTGGCTTTCCCAGATTCAAATTCAATCATGTTATATTCTTCATTATTCCAATTGCCTTCAGATGAAGATATGCCAGAGTCTTCCATACTCTTTAAGACTTTGTTTCATTCTTTCCTTCTGGTGTTATATTTCCCATTTTATACTCTAGTACCTTATACTTCAGTTTTTTCAAATGTGTTTCAGAACCCCAACATTCAGTGGTGTATCTCACTTTTGAGAATCTTGTCTTGTGCATTGAAGTATCTTTATTTTGGTTCTTCAGTTGGATACTTCTTATTTATTCCTGAGACTCAACTTAGGCATGCCCTTTAAGACATTCTCTTTGAAAGTGAGCCTGGATCAGGAGATCCTTACAGATACTCCCCCAATAGCACTGGATTCTACTTAGGGCTCACCATATTACACTTGATTGTAATTACTTATTTATGTGTCTGCCTCTCCATTTTCCTCAGTAACTATAAGCTCATCTTTATACCCTAGTGGCAGTGTAATTCCTTGATATAAGGTTACAATCATGGTTAATTACATGAATAAGTGATTGAGTGAATAAGTGAAATCTTTTCCAATTTACTTAGAAACTATTTCTCACATGTGTCTTTCTTTTTCTGCTGGCATTTTTTAAAATTTTATTTTAAGTTTTAACCATTACAAATGGAAACTTGTAATGATGCCTAAGAAAGTCTTTTGAACATGAGGTCCCTTCTCTCCCTCTATAAACACACACACACACACACACACACACACACACACACACACATTTACACACACACACACACATTCTTCTATTTCTATATTGAACACAATTATAGTAGATTTTCTTAAGCACTGCTGTCCTTGTTCACTTCCTTAACCAACACCTTCTTGCCATTTTCTTTACCAGTAAAGCTCTTTCCCTCTTTAATTAATTCAGATTATGTTTATTTACCTCATCCATGAAACATGTTCCCTGATTGCTGTAGCTCTTGATATTTGAAATCTCTCACCTTAATTCCTTCAGGATTTTTCTCTGTGCCTCAAATTTTATTGTAAATGAATGTATAACATGTAGTACAACCCAGACTAGATTCTGAATCTCTTGGGAGATGCGGGTCCATTTTAGATATTTGCACTTTCCTACAGAGTAGAATCCTGAGTTGAGAACATAGTAAGTTCTCAGCAACTACTTAATGGTTAGTTTTATGGTATTTGTTTGAAATTACATATGTCATTTTCATGGAGCTAGTATTAGACACAAATACAATTGGATGCTAACACATTAAGGTATTCCATCTTATTTCAGTAGGACCTTGTGGATTTCTCTTTTTTTTTTTAAAGATTTATTATTTTTGACAGAGACAGAAGAGGGAGGGCCCAGAGCAGTCTCTGCAGTTATATGTCATCAGTTTTCAACATAGTTTTGCTCCACACAGGTGGGTGGAGACTACACAGGGTGGGAATCAGACTGTGAGCCTCCCACATGGGAGGAATGCCCTTCGAGTTTGGGGATGAACCAGGGCCCTGCCATACATGGGAAACTTGCCCTGTTGAGAACTGAACTGGGGCCACATCTCAGTTCAACATATGGGTCCACATGGGCCAGGACCAGAACTTAATTCTTGGACCCCAGGTCTGCAAAGCAAGCGCTTAAACCACTGAGCCATCCTGGCATCCCCTGGATTTCTATATTTTGTTTTAGGACATACTATTATTGTGTTCATTTTTCATGTTTGTGTTTGTATGATTAGAATCTTAATGTGTTAAGATCTTAAGATGTAAGGCTCTGGAATAAAAAAGGTAAGCACTTGAATTATGGGCACAAATTAACCTGGTTTAGAATGATCCTTGGGTTTCATTTCAGCTGAATAACCTCAAACAAGTTGCTAAATTTCAAAACCTCAGTTTCCTTGTCTATAAAAGAGAGGTAACAAGTTTCTATTTCATAGGTGATTGAAAGAATTAAAAGACATGAGGCATCTGTCAACTTCAAGGAAAAGAAAATAACTGTAGACAGTGAATTGTATATCCAGCAAAACTATCTATTAGGAATGAAGAGGAAATCCAGACATTCTCCTATGAAGGAAATCTAAAAGAATTTGTCACTAGCAGAGCTATCCTTAAAGAATGACTAAAGGGGGATGCCAGGATAACTTAGCAGGTTGAGTGCTTGCTTTGCAACTGCAGGGTCCAGGAATTGAATCCTGGCCCTGACCTGTGCAAACTGATACACTGTGAAGGTTCTCCCCTCCCATGTGGAAGGCTCCCAGTTCAGTTCTCACCCCTCACAGTCCCACATCCACCTGTGTGTAATGAAGCCATATCACAACTAATGATGTTTAACTATGGTGACTGCTCTGGACACTCCCCACCTCACCCTTTCACCCTATCTCAGAAACAAACAAGCAAACAAACAAAAACTAAAGGAAGTTTTTTTGAATGAAAAGCAAATTATAAATCAAAGAATCATGGTGCATCAGGAAGAAAGAACAACGGAAGAAACAGAAATAATGGCAAATACAATAGACTTTCTTCTCGTGTGTTTTACAAGTATATCATGTGGCTCTTTTGTCCATTATGATGCTTTAAATTTAAATTTAAAATTTAGTTATATTTTTAATTTAATTTTACCAATATCAAAAAAATGGAGTATCAAAAATATTTAGCATAGTTCTTGACACAGAACAAAGTGCTTGATATATACTAATTTTTTACTATAAAAAGGACTTAAAGAACAAGTCCATACTTCTTATTTTATCTGTAAGGAAAATGAGATCTAAAGAGGGCAAATGAATTGCTCAAGATCACTAGTTAATGAGAGAAATGTCCAGAAAAAAATTCCAGATCTCATAACACCCAATCTAATGTGTCTTCTAAGTTCTCATATTACTCTGCAGTGTGACTACATTCTGAAGGTTCCCTGAGGGCCTTGTAAATATACATTTTACTTTTTCTTAATATAGGTATATAGTGCTCTGGGAGAGTTTGGTATGCAAATTGTTGAAATTAAAAGAGTTAAAACAACAATATCCAGTTCCTTTATTTTTCAAAAGGGTCATATTCATGTAAAATATTCATTTATATATCTAGTGATGCAAAAAATATTCTTTTTGACAGAGAGAAAGACAGACAAAGAGAGAGACAGAGAAAAGTGGGAGGGCCCAGAGTAGCCTTCATAGCTACACATCGTTAGTTTTTGATATAGTTTAATTCCACAGGTGGGTGCAGGGCTGCACAGGGCAGGAACCAGGCTGGGGACCTCCTGCATGGGCCCTGGCAAGAACTTAACTGGGGCACACCTCAGTTCAGCATACAGATCTATGTGGTTCAGGGCTGGTATTCACTCCTCAGACCTTGGGGCTGGAAAGCTAGCACTCAACCTGCTGAGCCATCCTGGCATCTGGGAGTGATGCAAATTTCATTTCGGTCTTTCTTGAATTGAGTTATATTCAACTTTTCAGAAATATTAGCATTATGTTGGCTAAAGTATAGTGGTATTTTTATTTTACAGTTTTTTATTTCAGAGAATTTTTAATAAAAATTTATTTAGAATTTGAAAATGCTCATAATTGTCCTCTTCAGAATAGATTTTATATGCAGTTTTGAAGACTGCTTTCTTAGTATATGAAAGAATGACTAACCCCATTATATATTTGTGGTTGAATGATGGAAAGCCAAGAAATTCTGTCTATCCTAGAGTTAGGGGCAGGGCTGGTGGTGGTGGCTATCTTTTAACGCAGCTTTGAAAATAAGACTCCACCATTTATCAGAAAGAATATGTTTTCTATATTTCTATGTATCTTCAGTTATAACAGTAATGATTTGTTTGGCTCATTTAGAATCATAGACTTTTCCAGATTAAAAAAAATTCTCACAAAGGGAGAGCTAAATCAACTCTCATGCATAAGTAAGAACTGAATCCTGATCCTTTCTCATTTCTATTTTTTTCCCCCAAAAAATTGTCTAAATGAGGAAGTAGTGTCAAGGACCTATTAGTAATAGTTATTTCCTAATTGCAGCGGGAAGCATCCTGCATGTTTAAATAAATATTGTTAACTCTGACCTCTCGCTTTGCCAGGACTGATAAGGCAATTGTTTGACCTATATGAAGCACATACAGTATACACAGAGTGGAGTGCAGCAGGAAAACAGGAAACAATAAATCAGAAATTAGAGCACTGATTGTTGTAGCTAATTACATCAGGCTTCTGCTTAATTTCTCACTCTGTCATTCTAACCTGATTTTCTTGCCAACAGACTTTGCAAATTGCTGGTGTCACGTACATTCAGCAAATAATAATCCTTAGTTACTGTGACTGACAAATGAATGAGCAGGAGAAGATAGTTTATTATGCAAGGATGAGCAGAGACATTCACCAGATACCTGCCTGGATGCTCTTTTAATTCACTTACCTAGATGAGCTGTATGATGCATTTGTCCAGGAGCAGAGATTTGGGCATCAGGACAGCTTCATTAGATTTGTGGCTTGGTTGGATAATATTGAGCCAGAAGAAAAGATGGTACTGTACAAGAAAGGGAGGGAAGAGATTGGCTTGGACAAAGAAAGAGATAAAGTGGTAACTTAGCTGAAGTCAAATCTGAAAATAATATGTTTAGGGTGAGTGAGATTAGTCAGCATCTTATTGAATGCTCATCTTGTCTACCCATAGATTTGGTGAGCTGCTTGTTATTTTCAACCCATTTTGGTTTAATGACTGAAATTCTGACCCACATGTGTTAAGAAAGAATGATAAAAAAGAGATGCTCTTATTCAAAATTAATTGATTACTCCCATGTTCTATTTCTCCATGTAGATATCATTATGTCAATTCAGTTTCCATGATCCCAGTCCTGATGTTTTTTATATAGTCTAAAATCAACTTTCCTTTTCTTTCCAATTTTTACCTGATTTATTTGGTTTCTGTGCTTTAAACAATTTTACTACAGCCTCTGAAGATGGAGTATGGAATATCTACTTGAGGAGAATTCTCACTCCATTGTTATTTCATAAATTTCCATATTCTGGGTATATTTTTTGATCCTGAGCTAGCGACCATTTCACCTAGGCTCTCAGCTTCTTTGGTGCTTGCTAACAAGTCATATTATTTTATTTAACTGCATATGTATGCAAGTTACCGTATTTAAAATAAAAATTATTTCTATTTAAAATCAAATTTACTTCATCCTTCCATTTCCAGTGGGTTTTGTCTTGCTTTCGTGTCATTTTCACGGGAGGAGAATGTGAACTCAATACAGAGGTGTGAAGACATCACAACAAAACCTTCTCCAAGTCACAAAGGACGTGGCCTAGCTGTGGAGTTCCCATTTTTTGGAAATCACTGTTCCACTTGGTAAAGCAAGAGGTCAGAGTTAATGATTTAAATGTGTAGGTGATGTCTTACATTCCGATGATGTAGTTGGAACGCAGGCTAATTAAGCAGCCCAGGAATTATGGTAGAGAGCCAAAAATAGAATATAACGTGCCAGAAGCATTGCTTCTTGCCCAAAGGTTGGAGGGAAAAGAATGCTTCATTCTTAGTGTCTTCACATTAACCTTTTTTGTAAAGTATTTAAACTTCTCCAAATCCCACTCTAATTTTCCAAAAGTCCTTAATAATTTTTTCTTTCATCCATGTTTTTGTATAAATTTTATAACTATATATTAAACATTCATGGGTGCCTATTATATCATGGCATGCCCCCACAGGGGAGAAACCTTAATGTGGGAGAAACGTATTTCAAAGTTATTCCTCTCAAAAGCAGTTGAAGGAGGCAAACTTGAACTTGTAAAACAAACATTAAATAACACAAACCATAACATGATTTTCTAGATACCTAAATGTGTGGTATTGACAAGGCTATGGAATTTAAGAGGACCACACTTTTCAGAGAAGACTTAATGGGCATAATTGGACATGAACAATTCAATCACTTGAATTGAACATGGAAAGATATGTAGCATTTGGATAGCTGGAGAGGCAGGAGGAGACATTTTAAGCAAAGAAAATTGACTAGAAGTGGGAGAAAAAAACCACATGAAGACTGGAAATAGGGAAATGAGTGGTACAAGTATGAAGGGGTAGGTGGGAGATGTGGTTGGATAGAGAACATGGCCACAGATGCTGAGCATTACAGGAAGGTTTTAGACAGTGTTACAGGTAGTGAGACCTAGAACTAGGGACTGATGTGTGGAAAATAGATCATGGAGAAGAAAGGCTGGAACCAGCACATCAAAATAGGAGATTATTGAAATAATCTGGGTTTTATGTGATCAGGGTGTAGGTGGTGATTGCGAGGGAGAAAAGGAAGACATGAATTCAAAATCCGTTCAGAAACAGAGATCGGCAGACATGATGAGATTTCATGTACAAGATGAAATGGAAGGTTGAGTCGAAAATGACAGATTTGGCATGTGGAGGAATTAGATTTGCTTTGGCAAGAATAGAAACTTTGAAAGAGCAGTGTTTAGATAGGTGAAAGGAGAGAAGATGGGACAGAATTCATTTCTGGTCTTGGCTGCCATAAGTCTTTCAGATGCCTCATTCTTGATTGGTTACAGACATTTATATTAGGTCAGCTTTGTTTGTCTGAAGCACACAGACTTGTCCGAGGACAACTGTGTGAAATGTGTTTGAACTAGAAAGGTGTGTGTGTGGGGGCGGGGAGGGGGGAAATGACAGCCTGATGAAATATTATGAAATATTCCCCCTTAAATACCAGAGGCAACATGATGTTTGGGGCCAAGGAAAGTCACATACCTTTATAAGGAGGCACCACAAAGAACTGTGTTCTTCCAACTGGAGGTGTGTTTCTTAGTTTCCTTTCTTATCAGCTCTAGTCAGCTTAATCTTAAATGTGCCCAGGAGCTTGGCTCTTTTTTTTATTTTTATTTTTTTAGTGATTTATTTATTTATTTATAAATTGTTTTTGACAGAGAGAGAGAGAGAGAGAGAGAGAGAGAGAGAGAGAGAGAGAGAGAGAGAGAGAGAGAGAGATACAGAGACAGAGAGCTAACTGAACTGAGGGAACTCCCCAGTTCAGCATATGGGTCCGCACGGGCCAGGGCCGGGATTCGATCCTTGGTCCCCGGGGCTGCAAAGTGAGCACTTAACCCACTGAGCCATCCCAGCTTCCCCGCACTTGGTTCTTAACACTGACCTTGCTTGGGTTTGGCATCTTCTGCCAGTTGACTGGTATGTGATTGGGTTGCCTCTCACCCTGCTTTTACTCTAAATACTAGGCTTTGGGATCTAGTGTCTTCTTTCTTTCCATCCTCTAGGATTGGCTTTGCAACTACTAAATCATCAATCGTCATTGGAAGGGACTAAACGTTCCAGAATAGTCTACATGTATTTGCCCATTTTATGTCACTTCTGTCACACCCAAACCATTACAAAATTAGACAACAAAGGCTAATACCTTTGCTTGTCACCACACTTGTAGTCCCTTCATTGTCACTGCCAGAGGCGTGAGGCTAAAAATCCAAGTGAAACCGTATTTGCACTTTTTGCACATATTTGCATTTGTGAGTTTTCAACTTTTGTACAACAGAAAAGGGTGTGATTGTGAATTGCATGTCTCCATTAGTTCATGTGAGTACAATAAGGAGCTCAAGTTTATGTCCTTAGCTAAGACTGTTCCTATTATTCTAGGTACTGTTTGCATTGCAGGCAGAGTCTGAAGATTCAGATCACTCGTCAAAGGAAAGCCCATCATAACCACCTTTCATCACAACAGGAGTGATCCTTCCAAGTGAAATCAAGATAGAATTCGAGTTGGACTTTCGGAAATGAGTCAATTAGAGTTCCAAGGAGCCTAAGAGTTGGTTTGCAGTGTTCAGTAAAGCTAAGACTTGTAGTTAGCCATTAATCTGGTTTCATTTTTCAACCCTGTTTAAAAGCCAATGTTAACAGAACTTATATAAAGATCAATATATTGGCTCAAACTTTGTTTGGATCTAGAGTGAGGGGTTGGTTAAAATTGGCTCAGACTGACATTACAGGAAAACATGTTTTGTTTCCCCACTCTTATGTAGACTTTAAAACACTCTTTCTCCATGTCATGTACACTGGTGAATGGTTTGCTATAAATGGGTGTACTGTAATAGTTCAAAGTTTTTATTTGAATCACGAATCTCAGAATAATCAACTTTTAAAAGAGCCTCAGCATCTTCCCTGGTTCTTTTTCTGACATAAATTTATAATTCTCTTGCTTTCTTGGACCCTGATGACACCATAAATGAGAATATAACTGAAAGCATATGCTGCTCGTTAGTGCAGCTCCAACACACCTGTGCCACACCATGTCTATAAAAGATTGGGCTTACTGCCTTAGGAAGCACCATATAAAAGAGGTTGCTTCAGGCAAGATCCCTCTTGGGAGGAATATTGTTTTCTTTTTTTAAAAAAAAATTAGTTCTAATAGTTTCTCCTTATAAGACCATGAAAAGAGAAAGAAAGAAGCTCAAAAAAGAAAAGCACAATTCTGCCCAAATCTGGTTAATCCTAATTGTGAAACAACATTATTAACAAGAGTGGTGATCTTTGTACTTAACTGATTTACTCCACAAGCTAAGAAAACTAGATTTTAAGTGTTCGTGTCTGGAGATGTGAAAATGTGAGGGGCTGTGGTTCAACTGAGGATTCCAGGAACTTTCAGAACTCTCCTCATTCATCAGCTCCATCAACCACTTCCCTTCCCCCACATATGCACTCCAAATGTACATGCCATTTAAGTAGGAGCAGTGCACTTGCTCTGCACACAGGCCTAAATAAAATGACTTGAAGACATTAATTTCCAGTCAGATTGTCACCCCAAAATCATTTCTAGCTGGAAGCTCTCATGCTCTAGAAAAACACAACTGGACTCAAAATGAAGGTCCTCCGGGAAGACTGAAAGTGAGAATCTCAGCAGCAGCCCTCGCTGGATTCACACTGGTTCTATTCGTTGTTCAATTCTTTTTTTTTTTTATTTTTTTTAAATTTATTTACTTATTTTTTGACAGAGAGAGACACACAGAGACAGAGAGAGAACTGAACTGGGGGAGCTCCCAGTTCAGCATATTGTTCGGCACGGGCCGGGGCCAGGACTCAATCCCCGGTCCCCAGTGCTGCAAAGTGAGCGCTCAACCCACCCCGGCCTCTCCTGTTCCATTCTTTTACTAACAGAGCTCCACTTTTGTCCAAGGGGCATGTCCAGCTACAAGATCACAATCCCTGGCCTGTCTTCCTGTAATAGACCTCATGCCAATAAGAAATGAACTTTGAGTAGGGCTTCTTGGAAATTATTTTAGAAGAGGCAACTGGTTTTTCTCTTTTTATCTTCACACCTGGACAGACACTATAATGCTAGAAGTGGAGAAGTCATCTCACAACCAGAAGTGAAGGATGTGGGAGACAAAACCACCTGCCAACGATGGTTGGACAGAATGGCAGAGGACATTCAGGTCCTTGAAGACATTGTAGAGTCAACACACTACTCTACAAAAACATGCAGCTTTGGGGGCAGCCAAACTTATTCTGCTCTGGTATAGCCTCAGAAGTAAATTTTTGAGTAATATTACCAGATATGATTTTTTTTAAAAGCCACTATGCATGTGTTTATATTGATGTAATAAATCTGTTCCTAGAGTAATATCATTAATATTTATTGTGCACTTACTAGATACCAGGTACCTGTTCTTATGCCAAATAATTTAATTCTCATAGCTATTAACAGGCAAAATTATCTGTCATTTTATACAAGAGTTTTATGTTCAGAGAGGTTAAAAAATTTTCTCAAGGACAGAGCTAGTGCTTTCAGTCCCAAAGTGCAGTCTCTTCACTCTACAATATTGCACGTATCCACTATTACTGTTTCTTAAAACAATTTCATTTTAAATGTGCTTATAATGAAATTCCTTAAAAATGAAGATGATTATAGAGGATAATATACCTCAAGAGTGTCCAACCTTTTGGCTTCCCTGGGCCACAGTGGAAGAAGAAGAATTGTTTTTGGCCACACATAAAATACACTAACACTAATGATAGCTGATAAACTAAAAAAAAAAAAAAAAAAAAATCACAAAAACATTTCAAAATGTTTTAAGAAAGTTTATAAATTTGTGTTGGGCCACATTCAAAGCCATCCTGGGCTGCATGTATCTTGTGGGCTATGGGTTGGACAAGCTTGCTATACCTAAATAGTATGAGTTCACTCTCCAGCATCAAAATGGTATAGCAGCTTGCAGATTTTGCTTCAGAATTTGTTTCAGGAAAATAAAATATTATAGAGGTATTAAAAACTCTTTCTGAACTTCTCCAGTTTTAGTCTCTTCCCTCTTTTCCTCCCACAACCCAGAGATAAACACTACCTTGAGGTTGCTGTGCATTATTCCAACCATTCCCCCCCACCCCATGGATGTTTTATTTGTTTGTTTGTTTTTTAATTAATTAATTTTTTATTGTTAAATTTAATGGGTTGACATTGATTGGTAACATATAGTAGTTTCCGGATGTACAAGTTTATATCACATCACCGATGCATCTCATTATGTGCTCACCACCCTGAATCAGCTCCCCTTCCACCACCATATATCCGGTGCCCATTCCCACATCTCCCTCCAACTCTCCCTCCCCTCCTCCTCCCCCCTCTCCAGGTAACCACCAAACCATTGAGTGTGTTCATAATGCTGGTGCCCACTCCCACTTCCCCTCCCACTCTCCTTCCCCCCTCCTCCCCTTTCTCAGGCAATCACCAAGCTATTGAGTGTGTCCATAGGTCTCTGTGTCTTTGTTACTTATTTTTAAATAAATTTATTGAACATACAAGCACTTACAAATGGTTTCAATTAGAGTTTTGTGTATTTCTATAAATACTATATTGAATTTACCATATTCTCCTCAACATTATGATTTTGAGATTTAGTCATGTCGGTATGATTTTTCCTATATAAATGTACCAACATTTTCTTATCCAGTTGCCTATATTGCTAGAAATTTAGGGAGTTTCTAAAAGCTGCCATCATGAACAGTTCTATAGTAATCGCGTTGGATATGTTTTGTTATAGGTACATATGTGTTTCTGTGGGCTGTATACATACGTGGAAGTAGAATTACTGGACCATAAGATACATCATTTTTAACTCTGCCAGATATTGATAAATACCTCTCCAAATGAGAGTCACTTCTCCTCATTGTTGCCAGTACTTGTTTTGGTTAGACTCTTCAAGATTTTGTAAATCTGACAAGGTGTGAAAAATGGCATTGTGTTTATTTGTATTTCTCTTACTACTACAAAGGGTTAATATATGTTAATGTTAATCATTTGATATTTGCCTCTATTGTTTGTTCATACCATTTTCATATTTTTCTGCTGGGATCTATGACTTTTCATCCTGGAAGATCTTGAAATGTTTTAGATACTAATTCTTTCTTTTTTATGCATATACATTGCATTGTGGCTTGTAATTTAATTTATTTGTAGGGCATTTTTTAAAAGAAGTTATAACTTTCAATGAAGACAGATCTATTCATCTTCTCTCTCTTATGGATTTATGAGGATGTCTATCTTGTTAAGCAATGTTCCCCAAAAAGAAAAACAGTTTTTTTTTCTCTACTTACACACCACTTCTGCCATGAAATTGTGTGTGTGAGTATTTGGTGGTGGTGATGCATTCACACACTCACCAATTCTCCAAATCTACAGATACCAACCAGCTGTTCAACAATTCACTTCTGACACTTAACTAACTACCCAGAGGTACCACAGACCCCATGGGTTACAGGCTCCTTCCCACAAGACTTCCCCCACCTCAGACACCAGTTGCAAGTCCTGGACTCCTGTATTTCTGACCAGCAGGCTAAGAATCAGGGGTTCCATGATCCCTTCTTCAGGTTTGATAATTTTCTAGAATGGCTCACAGATTTCAGGAAAGCACTTTACTTACAATTACTGATTTATTATAAAGGTTACAACTCAGGAAGAGCCAAATGGAAGAAATGCATGCAGCAAGGTGTATAAGGAAGGCCTACAGAGCTTCCATGCCCTCTTCAGGAGTTGCGTCCTTCCAGCACCACTATGTGGTCAACCCAGAAGCTCTCAGAACCCCTTTGCTTAGGGTTATGGAGACTTCCTTACAGAGGCGTGGAGGCAAGATGGATTATATCATTGACCATTGGTGATTACATCCACCTCCAACCCCTCTCCCTCACAGGTAGGGAGTGGGACTGAAAGTTCTAACCCTCTAATCATATTGTTGATTCAAGAAACCAGCCTCCCAACCTTTGAAGCAGGCCCCAAAGTCACCTCATTAACATAAACTGAAGCAGGGTTGAAAGAGACTTGTTATGAATAACAAAACACACTCCTCATGTTTATCAGTCTTGAGTTATTTCAGGAACTGGCAACAAAAGTTAAGTAGTATAACAAAAGATGCTCCTATAATTTGTATCACTTAGGAAATTACAAGGGTCTCAGGAGCTCATGCCAGGAGCTAAGGACAAAGACCAAAATACCTACCGGTATCTCTTATATCACAATGTAACACTCCTATTCCAAAATTCTAAAGATATAATCCTCTATTTTTATTCCTAATATCTATTTATAAAAATTTTTGTACTTAATTTAGTGAAATTCATCAGTCTTTTAATCGTGATTTTTTTTGTATATTTTAAAAAATTCTTATGTACCCCATCATGAAGATGTTATCTACCGGTAATAATTTTCTCAAGATATTATTGCTTTGCTTTCCATATTTAGGTCTTTGGTCTATCTGGAAGTGATTTTATATAAGGTATGATGTACAGATCTAATTTTGTTTTATTTTACCATACAGATAAATTATCTAACAGTTTCCCTTTTGGTTTTTTCCGGACTACTTTCTAATATTACAGTCTTTATATAGCATGTTACTGTATATAAGCTCTCATTCTGTAACACTTGTTTATCATTGCACAAATCCCATGTCTTAATTACAATAGCGTTATTATAAAGTTTGATATCTGGTTGATTAATACTGCCATTCTTTTTATTCCTTCAAAATTGTCTTATATATCCTACACTTTTTCATATTTAAAGTGTTTTTTTTTTAGAATAGGTTTAGATTCACAATAAATGTAAAAGGAAAGAGTTCCTTTATTCTCCCTGCCCTAAGCTTCTCATTATCAACAGCCCCCACTAGAGTGGTACATTTATTATAACTGATAAAACTACATTGACACATGATAATCACTCAGAGTCCATAGTTTACATTAGGCTCACTCTTGGTGTTGTACAGTCTGTGTGTTTGAAAAAACCTATAATGACATGCATCTATCATTATAGTACCATACAAAGTATTTTCACTGCCTTAGAAATCCTCTGTTCACCTATTATTCATCCCCCCTCTCAATCCACAACTACTGGAAACCAGTGATATTTTTACTGTCTTCATATTTTTCCTTTTCCAGAATGTCATATAGTTGGGATCAGACAGTATGTAGCCTTCTCAGATTGGCTTCTCTCACATAGTAATGTGCATTTAAAGTTCATCCATGTCTTTTCAAGGCTTGATAGCTTATTTCTTTTAGTGCTGAATAATATTCCATTGTCTAGATGTGCCATAGTTTATTTATCCATTAATCTACTGGAAGGCATCTTGGCTGTTTCCTATTTTGGGGGCAATTATGAATAAAGGTGCTATAAACATCCATAGGGATGTTTCTATGTGAATTTAATTTTTTAACACCTTTGGGAAAATACCGAAGAGTATATGATTGCTGAATCTTGTGATAAGAATATGTTTGTTTAGTTTTGTAAGCAATACCCACATTATCTTCCAAAGTGGTTTGCATTCCACCAGCAATGAATGAGAGTTCCTGTTGTTCTACATCCTCACCATTATTTGGTGTTAGTGGTCTGGATCAGGCCATTCAAATTGGTGTGTAATGGTATCTCACTGTTGTTTCAGCTTGTGTTTCCTTGATGACAAATGATGTGGAGCATCTTTTCATGTGCTTATTTGCCATCTGTATATCTTTTTTGGTCAGGTGTCTGTTTAAGGTCTTTGGTCCATTTTAATTGAGTTGTTTTCTTATTGCTGTATTTTAAGAGTTTTTGGTATGCTTTGGACAAGAGTCATCTATCAGATGTGTTTTTTTGCAAATATTTTTTCCCAGTCTGAAACTTGTTTTCTCATACTCTTGACATTGCCTTTCACAAAGCAGAAGTTTTTAATTTTAATGGAATTCAGCTTATCAATTATTTCTTTCATAGACTGCATTTTTAATGTGTATCTAAAAAGTCATTGCCATATTCAAGGTCATCAAGATTTTATACTATGTTATCTTTTGATTTATGGCTTTGTGTTTACATTTAGGTCAGTCATCCATTTTGAGTAAATTTTTTGTGAAAGATCTACAGCTCATGTCTAAATACATTTTTTTTTTTTTGTATGTTAAAGTCCAGTTGTTCCAGCATCTTTTCTTTGAAAAAACTATCTCTGCTCTACTGTATTGCTTTTGCTCCTTTGTAAAAGATTCGTTGACCATATTTATGTAGATGTACTCTGTTCCATTGATTTATTCATCTATTCTTTCATCCGTGCCACACTGTCCTGATTATTGTAGCTTAAAGTTAGATAGTCTCAGTCCTTTACCTTTGTTATTCTCCTTCAATATTGTGTTGGCTATTATGAGTTTCTTGCCTCTCCAGGTAAACTTTAGAATTAGTTTATCAGTATCCACAAAATAACTCTCTGGGATTCTGTTTTAAACTCTAGATAAATTTGAGAAGAACCAACATCTTGATAATATTGAGTCTTTCTATCCATAAACATAGACTATCTCTCCATTTATTTAGAGATTAGTAGTTTTTTCTTTTGGACCTTGTAATTATTTTGCTAGATCTTTATGTAGGTATTTTATTATTTGGACTCCCAATGTACTGTTTTTAATCACAAATTCCACTTGTTTGTTATTGGTATGTAGGAAAGTGATTGACTTTGTATAGTAAGCTTGAATTGTGCAATCTTGCAATTATTGCTTATTAATTCCAGGAGTTTGTTGTTGTTGCTGTTGATTCAGATATTCTACAGAGACAATTATGTCTATGAACAAAGACAATTTTATTTTTTACTTCCCAATCTGCATACCTTTTGATTTCTTTTATTGCATTACTTAGCACTTATAGTATGGTAATATTGAATTGTGTGGTGAAAGGAACATCCTTGTCTTGTTCTTGATCTTAACGGGAAAACATTGAGTTTCTCACCATTAAGTATGATGTTGGTTGTAGGTTTTGCAGATTTTTTTTTTATTAAGTTGAGGAAGTTTCTAGTTTACTGAGATTTTTTTTCCTCAGAAGTGAGTATTAGATTTTGTCAAATGCTTTTTCTGTACCTATTCATATGATCTTGTGATTTTTTTCTTTTTTTTTTTTTAAAGATTTATTTTATTGTTTTTGATAGAGACAGAGGCAGAGAGAGACAAAGAGAAGGGAAAGGGCCCAGAGCAATCTCCATAGTTGTACATCATCAGTTTTTCAACATGGTTTTGTTCCACACAGGTGGACCAGGGCTGCGTAGGGCAGGAACTGGGCTGGAGGCCTCCTGCATGGGAGGCACACCCTCTTGAGCCAGGGGCCCAACTGGGGGGGCAAGAACCAAACTGGAAACCTTCTGCATGGGAAGCACACCCCGGTTCAGCATATACGTCCACACTGGCCGGGGCCAGGATTCAAGCCTCGGTCCCCAGGGCTGCAAAGCAAGAGCTTAACCCTCTGAGCCATCCTGGCTTCCCCATCTTATGAATTTTTTTCTAACCTATTGATTTGAGACATTACATTAATTGATTTTCAAATTTTGAACCAGCTTTGCATACGTGCAATAAATCTCTCTTGGTTGTAGTATATTTTAATACATTGTTGGATTTGATTTGCTAATGTTGTATTGAGGATTTTTGCTCACAAGAAATATTGTCTATGATTTCCCTCTTTTTTATGTACAGTCCCCTTCCCCCCGCCCCCACTGCCCTGATTTTGGTGCTAGAGTAATGCTGGCCTCGTAAAATGAGTTAAGAAGTATTCTCTGTGCTTCTATCCTCTGACAGAGTGTATTGAGAATTGGTGTAATATATGCTCTAAATATTTCTGTAGAAATAAAAAGTGAGGAGAAGCTGGGATGGCTCAGCTGGTTAAGCGCTCGCTTTACAGCACCAGTGACTGAGGATCAAATCCCGGCTCTGGCCCAGATGGACCCATATGCTGAACTGGGGTGTGCCCCTAGTTCAGTTCTTGCCGGGGCCTATGCAGAGGCTCCTGGCCCAATTCCTGCCCTGTGCAGCCCCGCACTCACCTGTGGAATGAAACTATATGGAAAAATAATGCTGTTAACTATGGAGACTGCTCTGGGCCCTCCCCCTTCTCTTTGTCTCTCTCTTTCTGTCTCTGTCAAAAACGATAAAAATAAATCTTTAAAAAGTGAATCCATCTGGATCTGGTACTTTCTGTTGTAGATGATTATTATTTATTGATTCAGTTTCTGTAATAGATATAGGCCTTTTTCAGCACCTTCTTGGGCAAGTTTTGGCATTTTGTGCTTTTATGAATCCATTCAAGATTAGTAAAGCTACACTTAAACTTTGTTTTCAAGCACACTTCAGATTCTATCCCCCCCAGGTACTACTGCCTGTTGCTAAGCTAGGCCTCAGCATGAGTCACAGCTTTGTGTTTTGCTTGTTTTACTTGACAATTTGCTATGTGCATGAATGGTACTAGAGGGAAAGCTGAGATGGCTCAGCAGGGTAAGCACCCACTTTGCAGCCCCAGAGCCCAAGGATCGAATCCCGGCCCCGGCCCATGCAAACACAAATGCTGAACTGGGGTGTGCCCCCAGTTCAGTTCTTGCCAGGGCCTATGCGGGAGGCTCCTGGCCCAGTTCCTTCCCTGAGCAACCCTGTGCCCACCTATGGAGTGAAACTATATGGAAAACTAGTGCTGTCAACTATGGAGATTGTTCTGGGTCCTCCCCGTTCTCTCTATCTCTCACTGTCTGTCTCTCTCTTTGTCAAAAAACAATAAAAATAAATCTTAAAAGAAAAAAAAGAATGGTACTAGAGAGGTATATTACTAGGGTCATTTAAATCATCCTACTGATTATAAATGCTGGGTAAATTCGGATATATATGACTGCTAGAAAACAGATACAATATTGCTGTGGATGAATTTTTCAAGCTAATGATTCAGTATGATGAGAACATTATATTATAGGACTTTTTATTTAATTGGTAAAGAGGACCAGAGCAAGGAAGAACAATTACATTTACATTTACACTTTTAAATACTGAGAACCTATAGGGGAATTCCTACAACTGTGTGTATGTATTTTCTTTAGACAAATACATACTACTACCTTAATGGTTTAAAGTATGAAATTTCTTAGTAGGGTACACTGTAATTAGTTGAGGTTGCAACTTTATATCTAACCATACTAAGTATTATATATATATTACAATTAATTTTGAGTCTGGTAGAATGTTCTTTTATACTCTGCTTACTATACGCCCTCCCCAATAGCCAACACTTTGAAAGTCACACCAGCCATTCCTTGACAAGCCAGAAGCCTGCATAGAGAGAACGGCTCCTTGCCAACCCACCTACACACTTGTTTCACCCCATTCAGTACCACACCTCTACCTCTTGCAAGGTTGCTGGGAAAAAGTAAGAATAAACAAAGCTACTTAAAATGGAAAAAAAAAATCTTATCAATATATTTAAAATCTAATTTAAAATATATTAATAACATTATTGAGCACTTTCTATGTGCCATACTCAAGTATGTTCTTTAAGTATATTTTCTTATGAAAACCACACAGCTATTTGAAAAGTGAGTTAGGTACTATGATTATTTCTGTGTAATCAACAAAGAAACTGAAGCACAGAGAAGTTTAACTTGCTTGAGTGCACAGAGCTAATAATAAGGTTTAAATTGGAATATAATCCAAGATAGTCTGGGTCTGCCATCTACTTTTTGAAATACTACATCATACTGATCTCCACTGTCTGTATATTAACATAACCAGTGGAGAATGTGGTATCATCCTATAAACCAACACATTATTTTTCTGCTACAAAGTGTATGAGTGACACA
The DNA here is from genome assembly GCA_004027555.1 of Craseonycteris thonglongyai. NCBI lineage: Eukaryota > Metazoa > Chordata > Mammalia > Chiroptera > Craseonycteridae > Craseonycteris > Craseonycteris thonglongyai. The sequence continues at coordinate 20,165 of PVKE010012383.1, read as the reverse complement.
AATTAAAAAAAAAACAAACCACAGTTTTTTTCTAGTAAAAAAGGACTTAATTTTAAATTATCTTAAAAAAATATTGAATATGCAACAGATAGTTAAAGATATGACATATTTGAGATTAAATAGATACTAATATATAAAAACTGTGCTTTGAGACAAAGGCAAACAGATGTGACAATAACAAGATGACTTTACCAAATGGGAATTTAAAAAACTGAAGTATGAAAACAGCAGTAATAAATAATTGGTACATGGAATTATTTGGTGCATGTATTATTAATAAGGAAAGAATTCTTGGTGGAAGGAAAAGAGGTCAAGATTAAAAGAGGAAAATTAAAACATGTAGAATTGAATGGAATAGGTTGTTACATGTGTAAGGGGAAATCTAGGAAATGTTCAGAAGGAATTCTGCCAAGCCCTTAGAGACCAACAAACTGAGCCATTATTGAAAAAAAGGAGCATCCTAAATGGACTCCGGGAACACTTGGTGCTCATGGAACGAACAGAATGGTTTATATAGCCCATTTCTGAGAGCTGTAATCCTGAGAGCCAGTGCTAGGTTTTTCAGAGTGGCAGCGATGGGGTCTGAAGGATGAACACTGGGCAATTATGTTGGTAGTGCTGTGGGGAATCCCACAGAGAGGTGGAGCTATTATTGGGCTTCTCAGGGAGTGGGAAATGTGAGCAAAGTAACATTTTACAAGTACAAATGTGTTACCTTTCTGTAAAAGATATACATAAAAAAGAAGGAGGTGGTCCAATGATTCAAGAGAGTTGCCACTGACCTGGATGGAGAAGTGAGGCCGTGTAAAAATAAAATACAGAACTGAGTCATCAAATGGGGTTTCTAAAGCCGTGGAATACATATATTAATAGATGGAAATTTATGTGAGCAATATCAGATTCTACAACTATCTAAGGGACTGAGTTATGGATTGAGAAAAACCTGGATGAAACCTGTATGTAAATGGAAACAGATCAGTTATAGTTGTACAGAGATGAGCAGAGGTGGAAGCAAGAACTACGGTAAGCTGTCTCCACAGACTATAGGAGAGAGAAAGGATTGGGGAAAACTGGAGAAGAATAATGTCTCCAAATTTGCCTTTTTCCTTATTGAATCACATCAAATTTTCATATTTGAAAAAAAAACAATGCATATTGGATTAAAATATTAAAATTTTGTCAGTTTTTCACTAGAGACTTTTATAAAACATACACTTTTTTTTTCTGGTTTCCTACTACCTGCAGAAATGAATCTTAACTTTTCAGTTAAATGTATAAAGTAAAATAAATAACTAAATGTACTTCAACAAAAGTTATAAAATACTAATTGTTTTAATCTAATGTTATTTATTAAAGTATAATTGTTTAAGGTTTTAAATGGTCATGTTAAAATATGTTCAAATAATGGGTAAATTATTTTACAAAGCCTGAATAAGAGTTAATACATTCATTATAGTCAATATATGAGGGCTGTCTGGAAAGTATCCAGCCATGTCATATGAAAAATAGAAGCATATATGGCTGGATTTTTTCCAGAGAGCCCTCATATGAATACATTATAAAAAATCAGGAAATTTATTTCTTTGTGATTCTTTCCTCCTCTTCTGCCCCCAGAAGTGTTTACATGTGAGGCAGATGCATCAGAGCTAGGGGTAATTAGTTTGGTCTTTGGGAACATTTTCCAGATAATAGCGTAGTGCCCTAGAGACCTGAGGAAAGAACAGCGTGTATGAAACTCTGAGTTCTAATCGAAGCCTAATCGCTGACTCACATTTGGGTCCTTTGAGCAAATTACTTAACCCATCCCTGGTTCTCTCCCCAGCACCAGGAGAATAAGGCCTCCTTTAAGACGATGTGGGATGTATTAGCAATTTAATGATGGTAAATGCCTTGAAAAGTACAAAGCTACACAATATAAATAAAGGTTAAACAAGAATGGAGGAAACAAAGGAAGAAACCAGCTTCGGAATCTGTTAGGAGTAATTCCTGGAAAATCCTCTCAAGAGGCCAGGGTGCCCTGCATGAGCTTATTTGGCACAACAGCTAAGTCATAGACCACCCTTCATAGGTAAGGGAGACTGAGTGACCGTTAATTTGGCACTGGATACGCATAAATTAATATGGTACAGATATTGCTTGTATACACTGGGGGAGAACATTCCCAGTGTCCTGTAGCCTTCTTATTCCTGAGGTGGTCTGCATTGAGGAAACACTCGGCTGTCACCTACAACTTGTCAGAATACCAGCAGCGTGGCCGTAGGTAGAGCACTGTATGCTAACTTAGGTTTAGTATCTCAAATACAAAGTGAAGACGTGTAAAATATTCAAGAAAATTTTCAGCAGAAAGAGAAGTGATACAGGGCAATATTTCCTTACCCCCAATTCTCAAGCCTCATGTGTTTTGGAATTATGATTTATTTTTTATTTTTTATTTTTGAATGTAGGGCCCTCTCTGTAATACTAGATTTTTCTTTGTTTTCCTTCCTTCCTTCTTTCCTTCCTTCCTCCCTCTCTCCCTCCCTCCCTCCTCCCATCCATCTATATCTATCTGTCTGTCTGTCTTTATCTATCTATCTATCTATCTATCTATCTATCTATCATCTATCATCTAGCTAATCTATTAACATAACTAGTAGAGACTGAGGAATCGTTCTGTAATCTAACAAATTTCTATCTCTGTCACAAAACATATGAGTGGCACAAATAAACATAAATCACACATAAATTCAGGTCCAATTTTGTTGGTAATAGATTTGTTAAATTATTTTTTTTCAGCATTAAGAATTTGGCTTTTGCATGCCAGAATTGCAGAAAGGAGATTGTAGATTTGTTTAAAAAAACAAACAAACAATTGCTGAGGTTGAAACTGGAAAAACCTGTATATGACTTTATGGTTTAGACTGTATAATTTTGGAGGTGTGGGGGGCTGCCTATTTAGGTAGAGATTATAATTATGATTTAACGACCACAATTCATTTAGCTTACTGTTAGTTTTTGTGATTTTCCTTTAACCCAAAATCCATGGGCCCGTATAGAAGGTCCTGGGGGAACATGAACCCAATTAACTCCTGAAGTAGTGTGCACATTTTTGTGTATGTGAGCATTTTTCCAGGGAGATGGTTCATAGCTTTCTCTGCCACCTCCCCCCTAAAATTTCCATGCATGCTAAGAGAAAAAAGTTCACAAACTTCTGCTTTAGGTTCTTAAAACAGTTGTTAATGACAATAGTTAAGAGTTACATTTCCATGAGTATTTCTGTAACATATTCATGCTCCATACCATGACCGGGAAGGCCACCTATGGCCCTGTCCCTTCCTGCCTGCACTCACTTTGCCTGCCCACTCCTCTTCACTGGGCTGTAGTCCCATGGGCTTTCTTCATGTTTCTTGCCCTCAGAAAACTGGTTCTTGCCTCCAATTTTTGTACTAGCTGTTTGCTCTGCCTGGTTCCCCTGCCCAAGATCTTCTCGAGGCTGGGTGTTTTTTTGTCATTTAAACCTCAATCCAAATGCCACCTCCTCCTCTAAGAAATCTTCTCAGACTACTTAATCTAAAAATTATTCCCCTGTTGTGCTCCATCACATCATTCTGATTTTTCTTCATGATTCTGAGAGTCACAACTCACATGGCTAAAAGCGGGGGCCCTCATAGCACTTACCCTCTGACTGAAATAATCTTGTTTATTTATATATTTTCTACTCTCCCACCATGGAATGTAAATTCACTGCTATCCTCTACACCTAGAATAGTGTTGGCCCTCTAGTAAACCACCGTAAATATTTGTAGAATGAATGAATAAATGAATGGATTGCACTTATTGCAGATAGTAGTGGTGCATATTGCAGAAAATGGGAACTAGTAAGTGATAGTTAAAAGCTACTGTGTTATCCAGGACACTTTACTTAACCTCTTTACACTTGTTTTCATCTGTAAAATAGATATACTAACACCCATCTTGCAAATTTATTGAGAAATTTAAATGAGTTACTGCATTTAAAACATTTGGCACATTAGAATACATTTGTTAAATATCATTGTCATTAATATTACCACTTTCAAATATTGGAAAATTAATTAAATGAGACAAATAGCATATTCAATGAGATAAAAATAAGTATCCTCTAAAATGAATTAATTAGTTAAGGTTCAAGATAATATTACTCAAAGGTATAGATAACACAATGCCATGTTCATATAAATTTTAATTGCTGAATATGTATTTAAATGGAAAGCCCTACACATTTTGAATTTGATCATAAACATAGAAGTGTTTTTATAATTTAAGCACTATTTTGGATTCCAATTTTTAAGAGTCAACAACATTTTGAAACTACATACTTTACTCTTTATACTGGACACAGTACATAAAGAGAATACCAAGCAGTTAATCTTCATAAATCTAAAACTCTCCAGAATTCAGCACTCTGCATTAGTAACTCTCTAGAGAATTTGTGTATCTTGAGTATTCATTTGTCTTTATAAAAGGAACACTCAGAATATGTTGGCTAACTAGACAAATGGAGAATGTGATTTGAAGGATGTGCTCCCAGAAGCCAGTTTTATTTTGGAGAATTTTGCTGTTACCCTGCACTAGTAGTGAATGATTATTCCATCTACTTAGTTATAGCTAAAAATTTATTTCCACTTCCAATAGTATTTTCTCATTAAAGTTTTTGTCAATTAGTTCTCTATATCATTATGCTGGGAAATGTGGTTATGAACCACATTTCTAAAACAGTTGCATGCATCATCTCATTCATTAAACATCACTCCCCCTAAATATTTCTTTTCTTCTGTTTTCTTTCAAGCAGGGCATGCACCAAGCTTGTTTATCTCAACTTTGAAGGAACTAGTTTATAGCTTTACAATATTTTAAACTGAAATAGTCCTCAGAGATCATCTCATCCAGTTCTCATCATTTAAAACTGAGCAAACTGAAGTCCAGAACAGAAGATGTGTCCAAGATCATCAAGTGAATTAATGGAAGAGCAAAGGCTAATACTCATATCTGACTTTCTTTCTTCAGATCTCTAACCACTAATTCCCAAGAGTCAGTCACCCCCTAATGAGCTGAGCACAGGCTATGGGCAGTAATTTCTTAGTTAAAAAGTCATAATCACAAGCGCTCCTAGGTTGTCAGCGTTTTGTTTTGTTTTTTGGAACAACCAGAGAGAGACTGCCCTAGGAAAGGGAGAGCACAAAGCAGGAAAAATTGTTTTCAATTGGAGATAAATGTTCCAGGGTCACTCTTTGCCCTCCTTGTTCTCATGAGAATTCTTTGCTCCACAAGTTCTGGGTTAGACCCATGCGAAGGATTCCATTTCCTTAAATTTTTTTCTTCTCCCTCCCCCTTCCATGAAATATCTGTTATCTTTGGATAAAGTCTCGCAAGGAAGTGAAAAGTCTTAACAAATGCATCCAGTTAAGCAAAGCCTTTACATAAAATTTAATTTTAAAAATAGAGTAAATGATTTGGAGGAGAAGCATAAAGAAAATTCCAAAAGCTTTTCTCCTAAAATAGCCAAAAAATTAAAGAAAAAAAGAATTCCATTTTTATAAGGATTAGGCAAGCAGTCAATTTTTAATTCATTTGACTCACCCAGGCATACCCTATTGTTTGCCCTTTTTAAATTTATATCTGTAGAAATACGCATAAAACGCTGCTGGAGAAGGGCATTGAAATAACTCCATTGCCGTTGTATAAATCTTAGGTGTTTGTTCTCAAAATTTATGCCATCTTTTAAACCAGGGATTGTAATCTTAGTTTGCTCAGTCTGAAGGCAAGATAAGATTCCAAGCATTTCTAAAATAGTTGGTCTAATTTATTGTCACGGCAGAGCAGTCAGATTTAAACCCTTTTGGACCCTGATGCCACAAAACAGCTATTCAAAGTTCAAAGGGGTAGGCCTACACATGCGATTAAGTTATCACTAATGGAACTACTATAACCCTTGCCGTGCCCTGCCTGCTCCTGGTGTTCCAAAGATTACGTGACACCCCAAAGCCTGCACATACCTATTGTGCATATTTTATTGCATCAATCACAGGTGTCAAAGGAAAATACATTCAATGAATTGCTTCCTGCCACTAACACAGAAATTATTTTCAAAATAAAAAATCATGTTTCCTTGTGAATACAAACTTCCCCTGACAAACCTCCAGTGCCAAATGTGGTTTCCATTTGCTGTTTTTGGATTTATTTGACTGTGCCAAAGTTCAGGTGTGCCAGCTCTTTGTAATAAGCCGTTTGGATGAAAGCTTGGCCAGCTCAAAGGATCCTGATGTATTTTATTGCTGCCTTTTAAGATTATTGTTCAGAAATACCAAGTCTAATTTTGAAATCAATTAGCCATTCGGTCTGATGAGGTGTTGGCCCGGCTCGGGTTCACACCCGCTGTCCACAGATTATTGTGCACTTGAGTCAGGTCCTGAGGACCACGCTGTTCCCCAGCATCTGGTAGACACATGTTTGATGTTCTTGCAGAATGAGCTGATGGTTTAAATAGCAAACCCTAACGAAGAAGGCTTTGTACATTTGCTGCTTTTAGCCAGGAAAACAAACTTTTTATAATACTCTGTAAAAAAAAGAAAAAAAAAAGGGGGTGGGGGAGGGGGGAAGAAGAAGAAGAAAGACTTCATTGCTTCCATATTTTATTATTTTTCTGTAATCTTTGTCTAGAGAACTTCAGTCTTTAAAACAAATGGTGGATTGAACAAATGTAATGACAGAAAAAAGGAAAAAGGAAGTTCTCTGCTCCCTGTTCGTACAAGACAAATATTTCTCTTTCCTTGGGTCCTCCCCACCACCAGACTAGAGGTGTAACCTCTTTCCCTGTAAGCTGCGTCCCAAAGAGGACCACGTCTTTCTGTCACAGTCAGTCAGCACTTGGGAAGGTGCAAATTCTGCCTGGCAGGGGCGGTGCTGCTGGGAACAGCGCCAGAGGCCCGGAGCACCACCCATGCTGTTCAAAAGAAGTGGCAGATAGTAAAACAGAAAGCTAAACTACCCCGTCCTCAGGGTTTTCACTCACTGGCCGCCTAGCGTTTTGGTAGTGTGGAGATCTGACGTCCTCTTCCACAGGACACCACCGATAATCAGCACAGGGGTCTCATGTGCAGCTGAACCCTAAAATGGGATAGATACTGGGCATTTTCTGTGACTTCTTTCATAGGCAAGAACATTTTCTTATTCTTTTCCCAACTGTGTAATAAAGACATTTATAAATGCAAAAGGAAATCAATTTGATATACGGTATTGTTTATAACATTGATAAGGACTTCGTAGACTGATCAGAGATCAAACAGTACAGAAGACTGTCTTTTGCTTATAGCTCCATTGCCTTGCAGGAAGCTGGTAATGAGGGGGTGAGGCCAGTGTGGCTGCTATACATTCACCACATTCATCACTCCTCTCTCTCAAAGGAGGTTCATTACTTTCCAGTGATTCCATCATCACGTATTTACTGAGTGCCTACCGTGTGATAGGCACTGGGAAAGCAGAGAGGAGAGCAGGCCTGGTCCCTCACCTTGTGAAGCTTACGGTCTAGAGGCAAAGAGAGACGTTAAAGAAGGAAAACATAATTGGATTGCTGGCTACCAATTTAAAAAATGGGAGAAAAGAAGTACCAGTTTATATTTTAATTATTATTTTTATTTGAACATTCAAACAACTTTTCTTATCAATCACCTCCAAATATTTCTGATAGGAAAGGTATAGATTTTCAATGGACAGGAAGTATAACCTGTTAAATAATTTCTAGTATATTTTAGCCAAGTATTTAAAAACCCACTCCCACTTACTGAGTGTATATTATGTATGCATTACTGTCATACTTTATAACACATTTAATCCCTGCTCTCAAATTTAATCATTCTAGCATACTTTATCAATTTAATATCTTCACCAAAATGTAGCTATTTACTGATAAAGACTGAGAATCACTATAGTTGAACAATATGTAGCCTATCACAGTCTGAAAATTAGAACTGAGATTTAATGAAGGTAATACTTCATTCTAAAGGTCATGATCTTCTTAACATTATTGATTGTTTCTCAATTGTCAAACTCAATAAAGATAAGTGACAAAGATTCCTTTCATTATCATGAATGTGATGATTAAGTGCTTAGCAAGTTAACCCTACACTTGCCACTATACAACACCAAATCTCTTCAGATGTATCAAAATACAAATGGTGGATAGTCTTACCAGCCTCCACCACATTTATATGTAAGAAAAGGCATAGATATCTGCTTATACTCTTAAAGAAAGATGAGCATGTAACATAAAATTTTTTATACATACTATACATAATTCTATGCGAATATAAATCTCCAACCCAGGGAAGAGAGAAGCATCATATGGGTAAGCCTGGGAGGATCATTTATTTTTCGCAAAAATGGAGAAAGACAGCAGCTGAGAGGAGAGTTTCTGAATAGGAGTTCAATGAACTTTCTGTTGCTTTCATTGAAAATTCACTGGTACTCTGATCACTTTGGTGACTCCCTAGGGGAACTTTGTCTCAATTTTTAGAAGAAATGAAGAAATACAGTAATTTTAAGGGGAGAAGGTTATTACATGGAACCATAGAATGTGACACTTATTCCTGTTCTTTCAAATTTCTTCATCAAAGAAATATGTTTTCAGGTTAATGTTATAGAGCATGGCTTGATTAATCCTTCTGAAAACAAAGATGACCCACTTATACCAGAGCACCAAAGTAGGATTAAGGTTATAACTACCAATATAAGTTACTTCCATTACAGACTACCACAAAAGATGATAAAAGTGAAATGGCTTATTTTGTTTTCCCAACATGAAAAACATCTCACCCATTTTTAGTAAAGATAAAATATGACTAGATAGTCAACAAAGGTACATTTTTAAGAGTTCTAAATCCTTTGTGAAATCTAATTTTGGTGAATCTTCAAAACTTCAAAAACTTAGTATTTATCATTTCACACTTAAAAATGCAAATATTGGACATTTCTATGTGCTTGACTTATTTTCAACCCAACAGTAGACCCTCTCACCTCAAGTGTAAGAGGATTTTTGGTAGATGAAAAACTTAGCCACTGAAAGTAATATTTTTCCTTCAATATTAAAAAGACTACATTGGAACAGTATAACAGAAGAGTTTATTTTATAAATTTTAGCATATGATGGACAATAAGGGTTGTTAAGGTGACCATATTGTAAAATAATGTGTGTTGGTATTGTTGTTGATATTATTATTCCAGATAAATACAATTGTGGATTTCCTGAAACATAAAAATCTCAGCTTTTCTTTTCTACTTGCAGATACAGCAGGTCCTCAAATAATGTGTTTGGGCTCAATGTCACTTTGTTATAATATTGATGACATGCTGTAGGAATGTAACTAATTTATATCAATTAGCTTATGGCAAAATTGGTTTCCTTATATGTCATTTTGCTTAAAGTCACAGACTCTACCAATGACATTGAGGATTTACAGTACCTCATTGATTCTATACATTCAGTCACCTATTTTACCCTTATCACCAACATAATAATTTTAACCTTCACATTAATGAGAAATTGGCAAATAGCAATGAGGGACTAACAAATATGAAAACCTGCACCAATCACTTTTGTTGGACATTAGCACACTCTGATTCCTGACTGAATCGATCATGATCCTACATTTTAGAAATAATGCATAAATCTGAGCAATATGGAACTCTATTCGAACTTTTCCTTAAAATGGTACTCATATTTCATGTTAACAAGAACATCTAGAACATTGTAGAAAGATTTCTTTTTCATGACAACACCCTAATTTTCTTTCAGCTTTGTTTTTAGTTTACTAATCATTCGAAGATGTAAGACTTTGCCATCAGCAACCATAGTGTGGATTTGCAGTCAGATATACCTGCTAGAGCAATTTTATTGACCATAAAGCCCAAACCACTTTTGAGCATTTGTTCCTAATTTTCAGGAGGACATCAGAGATTAATAATAAATGCCCTCTTGTTTTATATAACAACAAAACAACTTTAAATATGTGTAATTCTTTTATTATTTTTTCAAAACTGTTAAACACACTATATATCTACCTCTAAAAAGTACAGCTGAGATGGTGGCCACTTGTAAATAAAGACCAAAAAAGAGGTAGAGTGACCTGGCTGGGTTCATATAGCTGGAAGCTGTGGTCAAACACTGGATTTTATGAGAGAAAATCTTATAAATTAGAAAAGCAGTATAAGCATGCATTCATTGTTGCTACTTTGGAAAATGCACAAACTTGTAAAGAAGAAGATTTCAATCATCTAAAATTCAAGGTTGATATTTGACTCATGTAAACATTTTCATATCAGTACAGTGTCATTCTGTGTATAATGACAAAATTTGAATCAAAGTGTATATAGCATTTTGTATCCTGATTTTCTTGTGATTATTTTGTTTGTCACTAGATTTTTTTTCAAGATCTGATTTACAATGGTTGTAGGATATGCATTGAATATATGTATTGTAATTTATTCAGCTCATCTTTTTTATTGAGTTTTTAAGTCATTTTCCCTATTATAAATAAAGTTGTTATGACCATCCTTACACATAAATCTTAGTGTGTCTCTCTAAATTAATTCCATATGATTAATCCCCTGACATGGAATTGCTGAACCAAGGTGCATAGACATTTTTAAGGATCTTGATTCATCTTGGCAACTTATCTTTTCAAAATGCTTTAATTTATACTCCTGTCTGCAGTATATGAGCATGGCTGTTTTACCCAAACAACACTGGGTATTATCATTTAGTTTTAGGTTTTCCAGAAAAAATAAGAAATAAAATATTATTTCAAAATATTTTATTTTCATTTATATTTCTTAGATTAAAAATTATATGTGTGTATTTATATATATATTATATATACATGTTAAAAATTATATATAATTAAAAAAATTTTATATATACATATAAATATATATATACATATAAATATATATATATGTTAAAAAAATAGTTCCTGACTTTTATGTATAATCTTATTGATGTGTTTATCTTTTTATATATTTATAGTTCTTTATTATTAGGACTGTTCATTAATCTATAATGTGTGTTGTAATGCTTTAAGAACTTGTAAGTTCTTTCACAGTTCAAGATCAAATACTCATCTATATTTTCTTCTTGGTCTTTTATGATTTTTTTTTCTTCTTAAATATTAAGATTGTTAAACTACCTAAGCCAGGGGTGTCCAACCTGGACACTAGAAGAAGAAGAATTATCTTGGGCCACATATAAAACACACTAACACTAATGATAGCTGATGACCTAAACAAAAACATTGCAAAACTCAATGTTTTAAGAAAGTGTACAAATTTGTGTTGGGTCGTATTCAAAGCCATTCTGAGCTGCACACGGCCCATGGGCCACAGATTGGATAAGCTTGATTTAAACCATTTGTTGCTTGGTTGACATTGAGATATAATTTAATTTTTTCCTGAAAAGATAACTACACTACATAATGGCTAGATCATCCTTTTCCAATTGATTTTAATGCCATTTTTTTTAAAGATTTATTTATTGTTTTTTGACATAGAGAGAGAGAGATACAGTCAGAGACAGAGAGAAGGGGGAGGGCCCAGAACAGTCTCCATGGTTGCACATCATTGGTTTTTCCACATAGTTTCATTCCACAGGTGGGCGGGGCTGCACAGGGCAGGAGCTGGGCCAGGTGGGGTATCACCCCGGTGACAACTGAGCTGGGGGCACTCCCTAGTTCAGCATATGGGTCCGCATGGGCTGGGGCCAGGATTCAATCCTCGGTCCTTGGGGCTGCAAAGTGAGCACCTAACCCACTGAGCCATCCCAGCTTCCCCAATGCCATTCTTATGATATACGATATTTTAACTTTCTGTAGTGTTTTCTGTTTCCTGAAACTCAAGTTTGGTTTTATTTTTGTGTCAATATCACCACACTTTATTAAGTATAGTAGCTTTATATCAACATTTTTATATCTTACTTTAAGTCTTCTCTCATAAATCTTTTTTGCTTATTTTGAACTTCCACACCACAGGCTTAGGAAAAATTTAGTTTAAAAAAACATTTTTGCGATTTTGATGAAAATCCTAGATTTCAAATTTCTTTATCCAGTGCACTTAGATTATAGTTGCATGAGGATTATTTTTACCTTTATATAGTATTTAAAAATTGTCATTCTTTCCCCACACTATCAGTTCAGTAAATTAGAGCAAAAGGGAAACCAAAATTATAGAATCAATGTAAGATACATATGGGTAATACTTGGCTTTTTTTCCCTCCCAAAACATTTATGTCATTCAGCACAGATTACATAGATTCGCACCCACCTCCCCGTATTAAGACAAAATTCATTTGGTCCAGGTTGTCTAGATACAAAAAAGATGCACATAAACAGACATATATACTTAATAATTTCAAGTGGACAAGGGAATTTAGTTATACGTATAGATTTCTTTGCAAGTTTCAGAGATTGTATAAAGCTATAATGCAGCCACCTTTCTGAGCAACCTTGTGTGTAGATACAGTTTATTTCACTTGAAGCCTGTCCCATGACTGATGGAAATTGTAGTAAAACTTCCACCTGGGTTGCCGACTACGGGAAACCTTCTTATTTATTTTTATTTGTCACAGCAGGTTAAGCTCACAAAGTCCAGGTGTTAGGTGGCTTTAAATCTGGACACAGGCTCAGGAATAGTCTGTTGAAGGTAGTTTATTTAGGATCACTACACACGAAGGGACTTAACAAAATGGATTTTATCCAGTTCTGTGGCTGAGGGTGTAAATTTAGTGTCCAATGACCAGAAGTAGAAGAACGCAAAAGCAATACTGATAGAATAGTTCTGGTGCATGTGCTATGATAATTCCATATTGCAAAGATGTAGGAAGGAAGGGAGCAAGGAGGTAGAAAAACAGTTTTTCTGCTCATTTACCTAATTGTTTACAACTTAGCTGATGGTGGCCTTCACTCTTAGCAACCTTTCTGCTTTTATGTGAACTCATATGACTGCAGCTTGCAGCAGGTAAAAAGATCCTCCCACCTTGTTAAAGCATAAAGTTGTGTAGATCTTAATCTTTCATTATTTTATATTTATTCCACTTTATTTTTTAAATCTTCATTCCCAAGGCTCTGACTTATGTATTTATTTAGAAAACATGCTGTCATTGTGATTGTTTTCTTTTTTCTTTTTTTGTTTTGTTTTCTAATGACTTTGCCCATAATTATATGGTAATTATTTGGTTAACATGATAATTCACTGTACAGTAATTGAAAATATCTAATTTATTTAATTTGCCTGTCATGCTTGCTATAGTTTCTCTGTTTCCTTCCTGATGTAGCTGAAAATAAAATTATCTTTCTGTCTTAGCCTACACATCTAGTAGACATCTACATCATCCATCCAAATGCTTCTCTTTGTGAGGATACAACTAGTTTGGATCCAATTAATGCACAAGTAATTAAAGTTGATTTTTGTATGTTATTCTAATTTTCATCACACTGTGCTTGTATTCCAGTACTTTGGTATTTCATAAGCTGTCAGCTTGTGATACATACCAGTTATAAGAGACTTTAGTTGACTCTCGTAGGATGTATATAAGTGCATGTATCAAATTGACCCATCTGGATAGCACAAAATTCCCAGACAAGCCTGTTAGAACTGAGCCACTTTCGTCGTCTGCTGTAATAGTTTATTATGTCCTGCTTTACATTTATATTTGACATTTGCTTTCTACTTCCTGTACAGGAATACACGAATTCAGGAATCTTTTTCCAAATTGCCCCTTAGGCTAAGTCTACACTTGCCAATTCATATTATGCCCACCTAAAACTCAAGGGTTAAAAAAAAATATTTAAAATTCAACTTGATTCCACTATTATTAATTTACCATAATGTAATTATTAACTTTTAAAAAAATATTTTTGCCATAATACATTATTATGTTTCAAATAAACCACTTGATATTGAGGTATGAATTAGTAGAAAACTCCCTATACTAATGAAACTTTAAAATTGATGATGGAATTTTATTTTGGCATTTTAATCCCAGATATCTTCAGAAAAATTAAAAGGGGAATACAATTTTATAAATGGTAAGAGGCAAAAGTAATAAGAAAAATAACAATTTCCTCTAACTAGGTGCCACTTTAGAAGTTCTGTATTTGACAATCTCTTCTTTTAAAACTATATTTTATTTTATTTTTATTTATTTATTTATTTATTTATTTATTTATTTATTTAATTTATTTATTTTTGGCCTTAAATGTTGGTACATTGATACTTTCATTTTTATTGGATAGACTTCCCCAAATGAGATTATTTTATTTTCATCTTTTTTTTAATTGTTAAATTTATTGGGGTGTCATTGATTCATACCAACTACATTGTTTTCAGGTTATATTTTATTTTTAATTTTACCTTGTGGACATAATAAACTATGGGACAGATGAAAATATAAAATTATTTAAAAATGAACAAGTGAATGAATATTATCTTGGATTCTACAAAATATTTTATCTATCATCTGTACTTCCTTTTTCTCACTTCCATTTTAATAATTAGTGAATTATAATGGAAAGTTGAGATACTTATAGACATCTGCTTTCTTCTATGTATTAACTTTATGGCCTTGAATAAATCATTAAATCTTTCCATTATTCCGGTTTTTTGTTTGTTTTTCTGATAAATTGGAACATTATCTACCTCTCATATCTCACATGATTAGGTCATAATATAAATAAAATGGAAGCTATTTACAGCTGGAAACCACAAAATGGCTATAAGATAGACGTCATCTACATCTTCAATTTATTTTTTGTTGTTCTTGTTGATATCCTATGGTTTTTGCTTCCAATTATGTAACTTAAACTGTAAGGGAGTTTCAATTTTTTTTCTGATTGGCACATATCTAATTTTGTCTTTCATAGCCTTTGGGGATTTGTAACTTCCTAAAAGTGCTTTGTAGTATGTATAATTAAAAGAGAATTGAATTGAAAGCATTTAACTTTGAAAATGTTGGGGTTGTTTTATGATACTTCCTTGGGAGGCAGGGGGGTATGTAACTAACCTGAGTGTTTCATGATTTAGAATTAATGCCCCAGACTTTTTCTATCCTCCCTGACCCCCACCTCGTTCCCACCCCCAACACTTCTGTGGATAGAACAGAAAGTCACATTGGCCACTCACTTCATTAAATCATCTATCATTTCCCTGGCAAGTTAAATTGGCCAATGTATACGATGAATTGGAGCTAAGGCAGTTGCTTCTCTTTGAAGCCCCAGGCATTTGTTTCCAAATAAACTGACTGAATTAGTGAGTCCCCATGTAATTTATGATTTTTCATTTACTTGACTTATTTCCATGATGATTGGAGATTAGTCCATTTTAAAGAAGACAAGAGAAATTGGGTTTAAGAAACATTAAAACTAGACCAAAAAAGCATACCAAGATCAAGTAGTTCAAAGTTATGGTGACAGATTGTCCTTAATTCATGCCCTACTCAAGAAAGAGAAAAACACTTTTTTTTTGCTAAAATATGTGTCTGAAGAATTTTTATTTTTACTTTACGCTTATAGGGATAAACATTTGAATTCCATATACACTTAAAGTCACCACCAAACTCTTGGTTATAGGAGGTTTACAGTTTAAAACGTGAAAAACTCCTAATGTTAATAGTTGGAGCTGCGCCTGCTTAGGGATTAAGGTTTGAAGGCCACAGTGATGTCACTGGATTAGAGTTAGGAAGATACATTTTGGTAAGACTGAAACCATTGCCAAATTCATGACTCCAAAATTTATGATTGCACTCTAGACTGCCTACAAATTCATGACTCCCAAATTTATGACCAAACTCATGACTTTCCATCTTACAGATTTAAGCGCATACACTAATAAATAAAGATTCTTGAACCTCAAAGTAAGTTCAGTAGATATCAGTGTGTAGTTACCATTTAAAAGATGGATCCAGGAATAGCCAGTACAATGATATTGAATCTTGTCTATGTGTGGGTGATCACGGGTACTATACCACTTTAGAGACCATTTAAAATACCAATGCCAATAAAATTCTATAAATTAGAATTGGAATAGACCCATTTTATGTGATAAGCCATCTCATTTTTAGACATTTTCTTGGAGTTTGTTTTTTAACTTTGCTCTCTTTTTTGTTGTAAGATTCAAGGGCTAGTAGTAAGACTGTTTCCCTTGGGAAAAAATTCCAAAGTCAAATTCTGGTATTCCTTGACCTTTACTCAAACATTATATTTTCTTGACTTTTTTTTTAAACTTAAAATTCTGAGTACAATGTTGGGATAATGCCAGCTATCTGAATGAAAAGATCAGTCATCCAGATGTTTTATCTAGGTAATAATAAGTAGCTCTAGACTGGCCTTCAAGGCCCTTCATCACTTTGATTCAACTTACGTTTTTCTTTATGCTTCCATTTTTCCAAAGTAATACCCTACATAGCTTAGCAAATATGGAAAATTTATTTTTCTGCCTCTTCCATTCCTTTGTACTATTTTCTTTGCCCCAGATTGCCTTCATTTATTTTTGTCCACCAGCACAAATGACTTCATTTTTTGTTCTCCAACCTGTTGTACACCATTCCTGAGTTATTTGTTACATACCTCATCCCATGATGACTGCATGCTTATTATAGACCTCTCCTGGAGAGCAAGGACCACCACACCTTCTGTAATCTTGTATTCTACCCTATATGTAGCACATAGAAAGTGTTCGATAAATACTTATAAAATTATCTATTTAGCAAATGGTCAACAAAATATTGGTTGATCAATCAAGTTTTTTATCTATTTTTTCTGATGGTAAGCAATTTCAGGTCTCATATATTTAAATGTTAATAAGCAAACTAATACTATATTTTATATATATAATTAAATAAATGAAAATTTAAAAATTGAAGCATCAACAGGAAAAAATTCAAAGGTTTTTATTTAATAAAGTTGTAAATAGAATTATCATATTTTTATCTCTTCAATTTATATAACATGAGTTAGGGAGCAATTTACAAAATTGTAAAACAAGAAAGAAATGCTTGCTATACCATTTAGTAATTTCTAAAGTTATCAGAGACTTTTTTAAAATTGGAGACAATCAAGGCACTCATATGTGTTACACCTGCATAAAAATAGAGTAAAGAGGTATTGTTTTAGGATGAGCTTCTTGTTTTCAAAAATTCCATTTTTAGTGGGGGAGGAGGGAGAAGAAACTAAATATATGGTGATGGGAAGAGTTGTATACCTGAAACCTATGTAATTATTACTAACCAATGTAACCCTAATAAGTTTCACAATAAAAGAAAAAACAATTCTATTCATAAAAGAAATATTAGAATATTTTAAAACTATTTTTCCAGCTGACCCAAATTTGTCTTATCTGTAATATTGTGCTCCAAAATCTTCCCAAAATTTATTTTTAATTTTCAATACTACTTTCTTCCCCTGCTGCAGCTCCTGGCCACAAGGAAGTTAAGTGTTGGTTGGACCATATATGTATCTGATGAGAAGTGATATTGTACCAACTTCCCACATAACTAAGAGCCTCCCACTTATTCTATACATTGCCGCCCTCTTCTCCAGGCCAGCTTTCTTCACCTCCCGAGGATCTTCATTCCCTGATGATTTTCTCAAGCCAAACATATAAGCTCACTCTGACTTATTAGAGACCATGTGTGTTTCATTTTTCTACTCATGAAAGCTAAGCAGCAGGTAGTTGTTTTGCTTGGGCATGGTGAGGCATAATGGGCTAAGAGTCCGCTTTTACTCTTTTAGTTACGTACCCTTGGGCAAATTATTTCTCTTGGTAGCTCAGTTTTGTCAACTTTTACTTGTCAAAGGTGGCTAGGAAATAGTATCCATCTCATACAAATGCTTAGAGAATTAAATATACCAATTCATGTAAGTGCTTGGAATTCTACTGCTTGGTGAGTGATTCATTAGCAATAGCAATTATTAAGAGTGATTAACCTGCTCAAACTTCTCGGTGAGGTTTATCTCTTCGTCATCTTCACAGCCCAAGTGAGAGCAAACCAGGGGCCACTCATAAGTGAATAGGGAAGAAGCAAAATGCATCGACAACTCACGAATATGCACACCTCTTTTTTATGTTTGATCCAACCAGTCTGCTAAGTCTTACACTCTCAATTTTGCAATCAAAGTGGATGCTCATTTCATAATTTAAGATTTTAATGTAAAATTATGTTTTCATAGTTCTTTCTCCAAGTTTTCTTTGTTTTTGTTTTTGTTTTTAAGGGGAGAGAGTAAGCTAAATCTAGTGAGGGCTGTTTCTACCAATTAAACCACAAACATTTTTAAAGGCACATTTTATTAAAATTTTCTTATTTCCAATTTATTTGTGTAATAGTAGTTTAACTGTTGCATTCAGTGTAATAAGTTTATTTCTCTACTTTGTAAAATGAGTCTCTTTACATGTTGCCATAGTGTGTTTATTGTAGACAAATCCTCCAGTTTACAGGACTAGTCCCCTTGGACCACTTACTTGACTCTCTCCATTGTATCTATTTATTTATTCTAGGGACTGTCATAAACCTGCTCTTTTGAGGGAATGTTGGAAGCTAACATCTACTTTGCAATGTCTGCCCTTTGATGTCTATTTACGTTCGAGTGATTTGGTTCCAGAGCTCTTGCATAGAACACTTTTGCCTATAGTTTTAGTCCCTTCAGGCTGTATCCATTTTAAGTTTTAATATAGCCAGTGCTGATCTTATCCCCTTTATTTTCTGATTCTCACGTTTTCATCACTGATGTAAGTCATCTCTCCAGTCACTAGAAGAGAGATAACTAAGCCTTTGATATAATTTATAATTACTGGTACTACCTCCACTTCTTTCCCTCCTTTTACTAACCAACCCCCATCTTTCTTCTCTTCCTCTTCCTTTTCTTTCATCTATTCCTCCTCCTAGACATTCTCTTTCTTTAGTTTTGTGTGGAGGGCTTTTTATTTGTTTAAATATTTATGTCTCTGACACAGTACAGAGTATTTCATTTTCACTTTCTTTTTTCATTCTTACATTTTAATCCTACTTTTTGATCATGCTATGTTTTTCAGGTCCCATTTGTAAGAAGTCTCATTATGAATTTCTAATGTCATGCAGAACTCTATTTTTTACACTATCTCCTCTTCATAGGTTCAAAATTCTTTTGTAATATTTGTAGCAGATTTAATCTGTAATAAATTATTACTTCCTAGTGTGTTCAGTTTATAACTATCTTGGATTTCATTTGTACCATATTATTGCAAATGACAATTCAGGCTCATAAGCTTTTGCAGTATATTATGTTTGGATAGGACTTCAGGGGAAACTTAAGTTTTTCAACATGGCATCTCCTCTCAATTCTTAGTTGGGTTTTAGGTTCCATTTCAAGAGCTACTGTGCATCCAAAGGTAATTGATCAGGTTCATTGGATTCTCCTTTTATTCCTACTGAGAGATAAATTGTTAAATATATAAGATCTTGACTGGAGAGAGAATCTAGAGTTTTCCATCCAAGGTTCACCATTTTCTATATAGTATAGAGCATTACAGTGTCATTTGAAGAGACCCAGGTTGTCAACATTAACTCATTTACTCTGAGTTAGTGTTTCCCAATTTGGAAATAAACTCTTAGGAAACATTTGTCAAAATTACTGGGGAGCTTGATTGATACTTAATGGCCAAGAATGTAGAATAGTAAAAGTTCTGTAATACATGGGCCAATGCTGCAAATAATGAATTATTCTGAATGAAATGCCATTAGGATCTTCTTTAAACACTGAGAAGTCTTATTCTGGTTTTGCTAGAATGTAGATATACAAAAAGCCTGAAAGAAGGAGTGTATATTTGTTACTGATTTACTGAAAAAATGGATTTGGGAGGGATGACCAGAAACCAGCTTCATTTTCTCCCATTGCTCTTTCAAAGTATTTTCACCATTTATTTTCCCCCATACCTGAGATGACACTCAGGCTTGGGTCCTTAACTTATGAGCACTCTTTGAAAATAGAAAGACTGGGCCAATTCAGGACAATATCACAATTCTAAATGCTTTCCTCTTTTTTTTAAAAGATTTATTTTATTGATTTTTGACAGAGAGAAACAGAGACAGAGAGAGAGACAGAGAGAAGGGGGAAGGCCCAGAGCAGTCTCCA
>PVKE010012382.1:0-38450 GCA_004027555.1 Craseonycteris thonglongyai | reverse complement strand
TCTTCAGTGCATAGTTATTTCTATTTTACTTTTGACAGATAGAGAGAGAGACAGAGACAGAGACAGTTAGAGAACCGAACTGTGGGAACTCCGCAGTTCAGCACGTGGGTCCTGCCTGGGCCGGAGCCGGGATTCGATCCTCGGTCCTCATGGCCTCAAAGCGAGCGCTCAACCCGCTGAGCCGTCCCGGCTTTCCCTGAACTAATCTTATACGGAGTATTTGTTCTTTTTTATTCATAACCTGGCCTTTCAACAAGGGTGAGGAGGAAGAAGAAGTTGCCTAAGGCATTTACAAGCCCTGCAAAGACTTTATTAAAAAGAAAAATGCCCACAATTTTCCTACTGATCCATCTAGATCTTTTTCCATGCTGTGTCAGCTCTCATGAGGGACCTGTAACTTGAGAAATTTAAGAGTGAAAAAGGCACAGAAGCAAACCTTACAATGCAAAGAGTAAACTACTTAAAGATATAATTTTTTCTCATACATAATTGAGAGAAAAATCAAAAGCTTGAGAAAAATTGAATTTGCTTTTACGAAGGTCAATTAATGCTCAATCCAAATAGTCCATCCAATAAATATTAACAAATATCACAACTTGTATAATATATATGTATTTTTTTCTAATTATGTTTATGACATAGGCAAAGCATCTAAACAAAAGAAAAAAATTGCCAGTGCTACTCTAAGTTATTCTTAGTGACTTTGGATAGTCAGAGCTGACAATATGTTTCAAGATTATTAACTATGCCCAATGAATGGTGGGTCTTCTCACTCCCTCATTTCATGTACTGGACTAAGCACATAAAAACCCACCAAAATGGTTTAAGAACCTGAGGCATTCATTGTCCCAATTTTTTATATATTTTTATTTTTATTTATTTATTTATTATTATTTTTTTAAGATTTATTTTTATTGTTTTTTCTTTTAATTGTTTATTGTTTTTGACACAGAGAGAGAGGGAGAGAAAGAGAGATACAGAGACAGAGAGAGAACTGAACTGGGGGAACTCCCCAGTTCAGCACATGGGTCCGCACGGGCCGGGGCTGGGATTCGATCCCTGGTCCCCGGCGCTGCAAAGTGAGCACTTAACCCACTGAGCCATCCCTGCTTCCCCAAAGGTCACCTTTTTTTTTTTTTTTTTTTTTTTTTGACAGAATGAGAGAGAGATACAGAGACAGAGACAGAGAGAGAACTGAACTGTGGGAACTCCCCAGTTCAGCATGTGGGTCCACACGGGCCAGAGCCGGGATTTGATCCTTGGTCCTCGGGGCTTCAAAGCGAGCACTTAACCCGCTGAGCCATCCTGGCTTTCCCTATTTTTATTTTTGACAGAGAGAGAGAGAGAGATACAGAGACAGAGACAGGGAGAGAACTGAACTGGGGGAGCTCCCAGTTCAGCATATGGTTCCGCACGGGCCGGGGCCGGGACTCGATCCCCAGTCCCTGGCTCTGCAAAGTGAGCACTCAACCCACTGAGCCATCCCGGCTTCCCCTCCAATTTTTTAAAGATTTATTTTTATTGTTTTTGACAGAGAGACAGAGACAGAAGGAAGGGGGAGGGCCCAGAGCAGTCTCCATAGTTGTGCAACTTTAGTTTCCTACATCCTGTAGTTTCATTCCACAGGTGGGGGCAGGGCTGCACAGGGCCAGAACCGGTCGGGGGCTTTCTGCCTGGGGAGGGAGCCAAGCTGGGGGCCTCCCACATAGGAGGCTTGTCCCAGTAAGAACCGAACTTGGGGAACACCCCAGTTCAGCACATGGATCTCCACGGGTTGGGGCCAGGATTCGATCCTTGGACCCCAGGGCTGGAAGAAGAGTGCTCAACCTGCTGAGCCATCCTGGCATCTCCTGTCCCATTTTTTTTAAATCACAATTCTAAAATTATTTTACAATTAATTTCTGCAGTTAGGCTGATATTAACAGTGCTCCAAACATACCATGTATAACCACCTCATTCCACATTGTTTCTATTACCATGGTAGGCAAAGTTCTAAGATTAATCTAGAAATTACTACCTTCTTATGCATTTGTCCTGTGCAATATTGTCCCGTTGAATGTGAAGAAAATTTGTGAATATGATTGGATTTCATTCTCAGCACTAATCAGATTAACTAATCTGCTGGATTTGAGTTAATTATAAAGGAAATTAACCTGTATGGATCTGGTTTAGTTAGATGAGCCTTTAAAAGGGAGACTAAGCCCTTCCTGTAAGAGGAAAATTTAAAGCAGCAGTCATCCTCCTGCTGGCCTTGGAGATGGAAGCTGCCATGTTGTGAGAGGTCTCCTGGAGAGGGCCACCTGGCAAGGACCTGAGAGGCCTCTAGGAGATGACAGTGGCCCCTAAAGAACAGTGGGAAAGCAAATAGGGGCCTCAATCAAATAGTTGCAAAAAACTGAATTCTGCCAATAGTCACATGAATTTGCAAGAGGACCCTGGCTACAAGTATTAGCACCTCCTGAGCACTACAATACCTTATTTGCACCTTCGGGTGACATGGAACAGAGATGATTCAAGTCAAGCCATGGGGGACATCTGACCTACAGAACTGGGAGGTGATGTGCACAGATAGGTATGTTTTAGGTGGTTTAATTGGTAGTGAACTGTTATGCAGCAATTGAAAACAATACAAAAAAAAATCACTATACACAAATGCTCCTGAACTTTTGTTTTTATTAATCAACTCTTTTAGTCCCACTTTCTTTAAGAAGCTTTAAATGTATACAGTCTCTTTACATAGTAATCTTCCATGTTTTCCATGTTATACAAGCTTTAGTAAATCTTGTTTGTGCCAAGGATAAAGCACATTATGTACACATTTCCTAAAAATCTTTTTACCATTGTTAATCTACTCAGTTAATAAGAAAACTCGCTCAGTATAGGAGCCATCTTCTGCACTTTATATTTTCTACCCCCAGACTCTAACAAGTCAATAGATACAGGGTGCTCAATAAATCTTTGACAAATTTCCAGTAGCTTCACTTATACAATATACTCTTGCCATTGTGCCACTATTCACACCATTTCTTATGAATTCCGAATTAAATGATAAGGAAAAAAAGAAAAGGATAACCTATAGCCACAGAGTCAGCTAGTAGGATGACATTTTGGATTACAAAATTCTGCATTAGTGAACCCCGATTTCTATCAGTTCAGCACACACACACACAAAAACATTACAGAACTTCTGGACTGAAAGCACATAAAATCTAATGTAGAATTTGGGGGGCTTTGTATTTGCAAATGGAAGGGGAGACTTGCAGATTACAACTTGTGTGTGTGCAGGTGTAGAAGACAGTACAGAACGAAGCTAGGGCAGAGCACATGCACGCTGTTGATAGGCAGCCGTGTGCCACACCATCCATTGCCCAGGTGGCTCTGTCTCCTCTAAAGCTGTAATGGTGGGTCAAGTAACCTGTTGAAACACCCCACAATCTCCTAACCACGGCCACCTGGCTTATAATTATAGACTTTATTATAAATAGATATAAGCTTTGAGTGACGAGTTATTGTGTACAAAGTATTCAACCGTGGAGCACCTGATTTTCATATACTGCTGTACCTTCTCGCTCCTTTGATATATCCTAGATATTAATAGAACAACACCTGTTTCCTGGTAGTCTTCCAAGCCATAGAGACACACATTTATATAGAAACAGCTGGGAGAAAGGTCCTTGTGAAGGACAACCAAATCCAGTTTTACCATCACAAAGCTTTCTCCTTTAGCTGCTGATGGAAGCAGTTAAGCCTGCTGTGTCTCATTCCTGTACAAGCTACAACAAACAAAGTGAAGCTATGGATTGTCTTTAACTACTGTGGGAGGATTAAGAAAATCCTGCAGCAATATGGCTAGGATTTTCATTTGATCCAGAAACAAAAAGTGTTTCTAAAACCACAGGTGAATAACATAACCTGAAAGCCAGGAGCTAGGTTGCAAGCATTTACTACCTCCCACTCACATCGTTTTCCATCACCTGCACATAGCCTTGTCTTCTCTTCCTTATACATAGATGTATGAGGCGTCCAGCTTCAGTGATAAACTGGCGACAGCTAAAGAAAATAAATGTTGACAGGAAATGAAAGTGACAGTGACAGTTTGTGGTTGTTTGATTACTTAAATGCCATGAATGGTGGCCACAGAGTTTCCTGTCAACAAGTGTCTGTTTAGAAAAATAAGAGAGCAATCAAAATGGCAACTGACATTTTGGAGAAGACCAGGGTTTTGTGCTCAACAAAACCATCTGTTTATTATTCTTAATAGGAACGACCACTCAGCCTGAAAGGAATTATTGTCATGATACAGCTGAGGTTGGTAGATGCAACACTAGTTCAAAATTTCAACCTGTAAGAGAAGGTGGACCAGCTGATGGAAGACTAAACCAAGTGACCTCTATGGTCAAATCCAGTGTAACAATTCCAGAAATTATACAAAATGTTGGGTTAGAACATTGGCCCTAATGTACATCTCATTAGTAATTTCATTATGCAACCTGAAATCAGTTCATTTACTTCTCTATGCCTTAATTCCTCTTCATGTAAAAAATAATGCTTTTTTTTTTCTTCTTGTCCTTAAACCTCTGCTACAATAGTTGTGTAAGGTACAACAAAATGATTCACAGTGTTAGGGATGTTGGGAATCAATATGCTATCATATCCAAGTATGTATCAGGAAAAAGAAGAGGACACTAACTGCAATATTGAGCAGATTTTCTCTGCTGAATGAACGTATTCATATTCCAACGTAGGTTTTGTTTGTTTGTTTCCTTTTGTTTTTCACCATTCCCCTGGGTGAAATTCAGATGCCAATGTAGTTTCAGATCTCAACATAGTTTTTTTTTTTCATCTTCCCCGACTTTCAAGCCTGAGGTCTCACCATTTTCTCCTTTGAATCTGGATCTAGCTCTACCCCTGAATTTGTCCCACTCTGATTTCCACTCTCACTTATTCCAGCTCTCTCTTTTCAGTCGGCAGCCCTGACAATTGCCTTCATCCTTATAAGTTACTCTCTACTCAGAAAAAATGTGAACTTATACTATGTGGTTCAGCCTTTCTCCTTGAAATGCTTCTATTTTCTCCTTAAAAAAAAAAAAAGGAAAAGGAAAATGCTTTTGAGAAATATGACTGTAATTAACAACTGACAAAAATATCTGGGCTTGAGCTGTAGTGGGAAATCACAGAGGTTAGTTACTTATTCTCTCATGCATTTACCATTTGTTCTCTTTTCTCAGGGAAGTTGAAAGACCCGAGGTTCAAACTTAATAAGGCCCCATACTGTTTCTAAGAGTATTTACAACATGCAAAGTATAAGCCAGTACATTGCTTATATTTAAATTTGTTTTCACTCATCTGAGCTATTACACAGTATGCCATCTCTAAACCTTTTATAATAAGAAACACATTTTCGAGCCACGAAAGAAATGAAATGTTCAGCAATTTGAGCTCTCTAGTACTAGGAAGGTGACAAAATATTTATATGTTTCCAATCCATTCTACTGATCTGGCTCCAGCATTAAGAAGGACTGCCTCAGGCAGAGATCTTTTGCTATGTACACATTCTTGGGAATAGCAGGTGAACCAAATGGCCCATAGTGATGACAACGACATCTTTCAAAAGACTCAACTTTAATAAATGGATTCCCCACATACATTTTCTTTTCAAAAACAACAGTTTCTTTTTAAAGTTTAATTGATAGTACAAATATTTGTTGCCTTTAAAAAAATTCAAGAACCCAAGGATTAAGTTATAAATAAATTATTTTTACTTATATGCACAAACTACTTTCCACTAGGTATCTTCATACTTTTCACTGATATTTAAAAAAATTCTGATTTTACTCTGGAAGAATGATACCACACCAGAGTTATCATGGCCTGGAACTTCATTCTTACAAGACTAGTCCTTACAGATGCCAAACAAGTAGAACATTTTTTACTGTCTGAGTCATTTTTGCTCTTTGAGTTGGGAGTAAAGGGATGTCAGGATTCTAGTATTACCATAATAAATAAACAGTTGTAATATCTAGAATAAAGCATTTAAATTGGGGGGGGGCTTAATATTTTTTATTTGTAGAGATTATTAGATAATTCTTAAGATCTTTTCACAATTTTTATTATTAAATTATTTGAAAATAATTTCAATGTATATATTGAAAAAGTATAGTTCCAGGGTTTAAAATAAAGTGTTTTACTTTTCAAATGCTGTAATACTCCTCATATTTTTTGTGTGCCTGTAATATTAATAAAACAACTATTACACATATAAGAATACTTTGCTTAACATTAATAAAATAATATTTCACATTCAAATAACATATTTTGATTTTTTTTAAGTATTTTACATCTATCTATTCATGAACAGAATAACTTTATATAGTCAATAGGTTGGAAATAATCATTACTATCTTAAGGGACATTTGTGTCCTAGGATGTACTAGAGGTCAGTGGCAAAACCTAAAACCATATTTTCTTTTACTTTGAGACCCACACTCCCAGTAGAGTTTGTGTAGCAATGTATCATTCAAAAAGCAGCTCTAGCAATGGAAATTAAAGAAGCCAGTCCCTTTAATTTTAGCCATTATCTAGAGCTGTCCAAGAGGTGTCTTTTTGCCATTTTCTGCTCACTGAATATTTTGTGAGTCATGAATGTGTTTTCCCAATTATCCAAGGAAAAATGTGTGTGTATGTAACTATTGGAAATTTCAGGGGGAAGGTAGAACTTCTTTTAACACAGATATACCCTTTTACTTTCCATAAATTTAGAAACAAACAAACAAAAAAGTGTTGAAATTTTACATTTTAGTACATATGGGAGTGCCATTAAAAAGCCAATATTAAAATATGGCTTCTATGTTATCACTGCTCATTCACCACCCTTCTCTTCCCTATTGTCACCTATGGTTCAGTGTTGCGATCTCCTGGACTAAGTAGCTGGATCATGAGCCATATTAAGATCAAGATACTTTCCTTTTTGCTTATATTATACTCCATAAGAAAGTACCTGACATGGTTCCACTATGGTCCTTGCGTAATATCATATTCCCAAATAGGAGATCAATTTATAGGCAATTCAAAAGATGTGAGTTATACTAGAACGCCTTCCACATCTCCTTCACCAAACAACCTGGAAATGCCCTGATGTTATTTATCTTTGGTCTTAGTGACCTAATAAAATTGAGAACGATATGGAATTAGCCAGAATATTTGTGGTAATCTATGAATTGCTAAGAATCAGACTCATCCATTCTTTTTTTATTCCATAAATATTTATCAGTCTCTCAATATGATCAAGGTACTGTTTTAGGTGCTGGTGATATACTGGGAACAAGACAGACATAATACCTGTTCCTGTGGAGTTTACATTATGGACAGATTAAATTTTAAAAATCTACCAAGGAAGCATAAACGAGACACTTTCAGATTAGAAAATATTCTGGAAAATGTAGTAATATAGTAAATACTTTGTTGGGATGAAGAGAGTACTACATTACTTAGGAGACTAAGAAAGTACTCTATATGAATGCATATTCATTCTGAGAATATAAAAAAATTAATGAAACCCAAGGTATGTAGGTAACCCATTTAGCAAATGGAGAAATGGTGCTGAACTGAGAGTGGTCTTGGAAAACTTCCCTGCTCCCCCACTAGTGTATCCCTGGACTTTAGTAAATACCTGAAAATCCACTACTATAATGATTTTAATTTTTTTAAATTACACTTGATATTCAATGTTTTATTAGCTTAAGCATAGTGATTAGACATTTGTATAACTTACAAAGTGATCCCCCACCCTGGCACCATATGTAGTTATTATAATACTATTGACTATAATTCTTGCACAGTACTTTACATCCCCATGACTATTTTGCAACTACCAATTTATACTTTCACCTTTTTCATCCGTCCTCCCACCAACACTCCCATGTGGCCACCATCAATTCTCTGTATCTATGAGTTTGCGTCTGTTTTATTTATCTGTTTATTTTTTAATTGCACATATAAGTGAAATCATATGGTATTTGCCTTTCCTTATCTGACTTATATCACTTAGCATATTACCCTGTATGTCCATCAATGTTATTGCAAATGACAAAATTTTATTATCATTTTTTATAGCCAAGTGATGCTGCATTGTACATATGTATCAAATCTTTATCCATTTGTCTATTGATGAATACTCATGTTACTCCATTTATTTGCTATTGTAAATAATGCTGCAGTGAACATAGGGGTAACTATGTCTTTTAGACTTAGTGTTTTGGATGTCTTTGGATAAATACCATAAGTAAAATTTCTGGATTATCTGGTAGTTTTATTTTTAACTTTTTGAGGAAGTTCCATACTATTTTCCATAGTGGCAACATAATTTGCAGTCCCACCAGCAGTGCACAAGTTTTTCCTTTTCTTCACATCTTCACCAACATTTGTCTGTGGACCTATTGATGATCGCCTTTCTGACAGGTGTGAGGTGTTATCTCATTGTGGTTTTAATTTGCATTTTTTGATAATTAGTGACATTAAACATCTTTTCATGAGTCTATGAAATGTACATATCCTCTCCCCATTTTTAATTGGACTGTTGATCTTTTTGATGTTAAGTTGTATGAGTTCTGTAAGTATTTTTTATATCAACCTTTTATTGAATGTATCATTGGCAATTATCTTCTCCCATTCAATAGGTTGTCTTTACCTTTAAAGAGAGAATCATATTAAACCTGTCCTCTTAATTTTAGTCTAAATTGACATAACAGTTTTTTCTATCAACAGCCACTCTTATTTTTGGCAATAATCTTTTTTTTTTTTCCATAGGCTGACTGTATTTCCTTGAGACAAAAATGGGATACTGGATGACAAAAATGGAATTAGGTTATGTAATATTCTGTATTTATGAAAAAGTAAGTTGATAACAAAGTTTTATTATATGAATACATTGAACTAGCAATTACTCTTCAGTAACAGTATTCAAACAAAAATTATAGGTAAATGTATAGGGGGGCTGTATTTCACCACAATTGTACTGAGTATTTCTCCAGTGAAATAATCTTATGCATCAAATTTCAGTCTTTCAACACCTTGTCATAAAACTTCTCACACTCCATGACACAATTTTGTTTTATGACTAACATAGACCTCATTGTCTCAACACTTAATCTAGATTTCTCTTTTATCCACATACTGTTCAAAACAGAAAATATTCTTTCAATAGGTGCTATACTTTCTGAAAGACAAAGAATAAACCCTACAATATTATAAAAGTTTTGAAAGTCAAGGTGTTTCTTGCTCATTTCAGAAAAAAGAAATAAATCTTTACCCATCTGTCAGATACAGAAATGTTTTCTTTAGTCCATGTATCCAACTGGCCTCACAATTGTAGGTTTTATGAAGATTCACTAATTGAATACACAAATTTCTTCTGTTTCTATGTGTGTGATAAGTTATTTGTTCAGTCTGTCCTGTATTTCTTTCCATGCAGGTATCTTTCTTAGTAACACACATATGAACTTCTCAGTGTTTTCCACACTGCACTTACACTTGGTGATATATTCAAAGCTGGTTTCATAGGTCAAAAAATTTAGCCTCATTAATTTCTACTGCATCTGCTAATATTTTCAATTGTTCTTTGACATCAGTAGTTATAACCACACTTCTTTTTTTCTGGGCTCTAAACTGTTTAAAATATTTTCAATGTATATGGTGACTTCTGTAGCTGAAATACTATCTTTTTCAAGTAGACTAATAATGAGTTCAGAACATAGACACTTAATCTCCTGCACATAACAATATACTTATAAAATATCACATGAGCAGTAAACAAATCTGTGTGACATACCACACTGAACACTCTAATGTAGGACTGCAATGCCCAGACTACAAAAAATCATGAACACACATCAAAAAGTAAAAAGAGAAATGAATTCCCCGACTGCTATCACAAGTTGATATATGCTAATGTCCCACAAGACAGTACCACTATAATAAAGAAGTAGCTAACAACCCATTGAACTAAAATATGAGTCTGAAAAGTCTGAATCAATTTGAATGTAGGGTGTAAGGAATCTCTATTGGTGGAATAATGGTAGAAGTAATAGTAAGACTTACAGTCACTACATTCCACTTTCCTAACCTGATGGAAGCAAACAGCCAGATGCACCCAGTCAATAGTTCAAGTGCGTCAAGACCCTCCCGGCTCCCACACACTGAATGGGGCTCAGGGACTGTCTCTTGAATTCCTGACCACTGCAGAGAAGCAAGGGAGTGCTGGCTGATTGTCCCTAGCTCAAGAAGTGTGGCCCTGATTGGATAAAGTAAATGGATCTTCCTTTTTCATTACACTAGTAGTTCTACTACACCCATTGATTAGCATAAAGACTCATGATAAGTAAACAACCTCCATCCAGTTTTTTACAAAAAAAAAAAATGTCAAAAAGGATAAAATTGGCATCTATATTAAAACAACAGGATGGTTGGGAAAAAAGAAAAAGAAAAAACTAAAGGTACTGTTCCACTTAAAATAGTACGGTATGTACAGTCAGCCTATTTTTACATTGAGGTATAATTGATATGTATAAAATGTTACAGATGTTTACTGTATAATTGGTTGAGTTTTAACAAATGCATATCTATGTTACTACTACCCAAACCAAGATATAGAATACTTGCATTAACTGAGAACATTCTCTCATGTTTCTTTCCAAGTACTCTTCCCACATCTGAAGGGAAAACTACTACGTAATCTGATTTTGATCATGTTGGGTTAGTTTTGCCTGCTCTTGAACTATAGGTGTAAATTAAATTATATATTTATATTTATTTATTTATTTATTTGTGTCTTCTTTAGTTCAACATGACATTAATGAGGTTTATTAATATTGTTTCATGTGTAAGTAGTTCATTTATTTTCTTAATGTTAAATAGATAACATTTGATGTGGGAAGAGAAAAACAGAGACTGTGAAGAAAATAATCTGAAAACAATGAGGCGCAGTGGTTCTCATAATGGGCTCTCTGGGTGAGTAGCATCAGCATCAATAGAAATTTGCTAGAATTATAAATTATTTGGTCCCACCCCAGACCTAATAAATTAAAAACACTGGAGTGAGTTTTAGCAATATGTTGCATGGGAAGCATGCCCTCTCGAGTTGGGGGCCTCCTACATGGGAAGCACACCCAGTGGGAGCCAAACGAGTGGCCTCCTATGTGTGAAGCTTGCCCTGGCCAGAACCAAACTGGGGGCCACACTCCAGTTCAGCATATGAGTCCACATGAGCCAGAGCTGGGATTCCATCCTTGGACCCCAGGGCTGCAAAATGAGTGCTCAACCTGCTAAACCATCCTGTCACCCCCCAATAAATCTGTTTTTTACATAAGGTAATACATAATTGTCTAAAACACAGCTACTATGCCCTTGAATCCACCCAAAGTAGAAAGAGGATACAATAAAGCAGAACTGGAAGAGAACATGAGTGTGATAAATGAACCCTTAAAACACCTGTTTAAGGCTTGTCATTAACATTAACCTACTAATTAATATGCTGGTTGTAAAAGTCATTTTCTCCTTTAAACTGAAACATAATAAACAAATAAGTTGACTATTTTACATTATATGTCAGCCCAAAACATGTCACATAAACTTTTTCCTAGAGGATGCTTTCTGAGTTCCTTCTCTTCCTCAAGCTGAGGAGGTAAAGCAGATAATCAATATGAGGCTAAAGTCAACAATGAGAGTTTGAGTAGGAAAGCTTTGGTTAAGAAGTGAGAGTTACAGGCATCTCCAAAAGATAGTTTGAAGTTTATGTGGATTAAAAGGAACTTTCTTTTGTTCCTCCTGCAGATATCAATTGCAAAAATAAAAATAAAAAAAGGGGGTGGGGTGGGCAGAAGGATGCCAGGATAGCTCAGAATATTAAGTGCCTGCCTTGCAAATGTGAAGACTGGGTATCAAATCCCCGTCCCAGCCTGGCCCATGTTAAACCCATATACTGAACTGTGGAGCAATTGGTAACTGCCTAGATGGTGGTAAAGGTACTTGCCTCACATGAGGGAGGCCCCTGGCTTGGTTCTCACCCCATGCAGCCCCATATTCACCTGTGTGGAATGAAACTATGTCACAACTAATGCACAAGTAATGATGTACAACTACGGAGACTGCTCTGGGCCCGCCCCATCACCCTCTCTCTCTTACCTTCTCACAAACAATAAAATAAATCCGAGAGGGAGGGAGGGAGGGAGGAAGAGACAGACAGACAGAGAGAGAGAGAGAGAGAGAGAGAGAGAGAGAGAGAGAGAAAATAGGGATAGTACATTTACTCTTTTGCAAGGAACCAAATCTTCAAAGGGCCCACTTTCCCAAAAGAGCTAAGAGCCATATGTGAAATGCTCCTGCTTTTTGGTTCATTGCATGGGCTATAGTTTTACTACTTAGTTTTCAATAGTTTTCAATCAATGTCACCTGTGAGCTTGTTCAAAATATGGAATCACAGGCCCTGGCCCAGAACTAAGGAGTTAAAAGCTGTATTTTAACAAGATATACATTGATTTGTGTGCACTTCAAAGTTTGAGATGCACCAGCTGTCAGACTTGAAGCCATTGGTTTGTCTCTAGGCTATTGTTGTCTCAGGCTTACCTGACTCTTATATTCAACAGTAGACATGTTGAAATTCTATCAAGCCCCACCCCAGAATGATTAAATCAGAAATTTCATATATTTTTGAAGTGTTCTAATTTATTATGACCCATGTAATTTCAGAAAATGGTTGCTTTAGGCAGTCATACAAGGGCAAATTTCATGTGTATAGTCCACAAAATTCAGTTGACACCCAATTTAGTCTTTTTGTTTCAACTTATGTAAATTTTGATTATACAAGTTGGCTACAACAAAATAAATAATTGCCAAGTATAAAGGAATAGAAAGAAAGAAAGAAATTGAAACGGTGGTAAGATAGGCAATAAGAATAATGAGATAGATTGTGTGTGCCTGCACTTGAATATGTCTTTAAGGTTTTGCCTCCATAAGAAACACCTGGTCAAATAAACAACAACAACAACAACAACAATCCATCTCCAGATGGTACAGTATCTTCCAAGATGTTTCAGACAAGGTGAAAGATTTTTTTTACTTTCAATGAACTATCTTGCCCTTATAAACCCACAGCCTATGGTTTTTGGTTTTTGTTTGTTTTATTGTCTGAATATCTGTATTAAGTTAGATTCTCTAGAAAACAAAATCTCAAATATTGGTCGTGTGCAAGATGTTTATTGGGACTAATCCTTGGAGCATCCCAATGGTGGTGAGGGTGGTGAGGACATAGTATTGGACAAAGGGAAAAGGTGAATTTGATGCAGTCACAACACAAGCCATTCCAGAAGAGGGACTCAGCTATGAGCACCAGCCACTAACACTTCGTAGTTAGAGAAATAAATGTCTCATTCCTGAAGGGGAATCTGGGCAGCACCTCACAGCATCCATTACAATGGAAGCAATTACAATGGTAACTGAATTTTCCATTTTTAAATCTCCAACTGCCTGTCAGAAATGCCTTATGTCTGTCTTTAACTCCAAATTTTACTTAAAGAAAACAGTGCAATTTTGTTTCCATTCTCTAGTTTCTTCTGTTGGATGACAGCTTTTAAATAAATCCTTCCATGATTTGAGTGTTTGGAGAATTCCAAAACACAACATTTCTTTTAAAATATCTACTTAATTAACAGATGAAGACTTTGTTTTATATAGTCTGAAGAAAATCCTCAAAGGTGTCAAAATATAAACTAGTCTATTAACCAAAGTCCACCTTATTTTCCTTAATTTTTTGTGAGATTGTATAATTCATGTCATAATTTTCTGAAGGTGCTCACATTCCTGATTGGATTATTAATTTGTGTTTATTGTAGAGACTATGGTATAATGTTTTATCTTAATTAGTATTTTTATGCTTATGATTTTAAATATGTACATAACCAGTTTTATACTCTTTTCCTTTCTAACATAACTAAGTTTAAGTGTTTTCTTTCAATAAAGAGGATTTATATTCAAATTAAAATAATTACAGATGCTTATTCAAAAATAAGACAATTGGCTATTGTATGAATGGACATCTTCACCATAATATGCAGACTGGGCAACCTTTGAGTTTATCATTCTGATGTTGTTTCTTCTACAGAAAAAAAAAAAAAAGGAGTAAGTTCTTCGTACAGAATATATTTTCAAACAAGGAAACATCAATCTTTAATTCCTAGTGGTATCTTTCATTTTTTTTTAGGAGAGAAACTTGTTTGGCCTTCATCCAGAAAGTAGATCTAAAGTACATAACTAGATTGGAAAATGAAATGATGGATGGAATTTTATTTTTTACACACTCTAAAATTAAATCAGCAGCTTTAAAACTACGCACACACTTAACATTATTAACTACCTTCTTTTTTTCTAGATGCTATGACAACTGCTAGAGTACTTATCATAGTATCTAGAAAAATGTCCTTGTCTACCAGGGGTTCAAATTCTACTTGTCAAATTGTGTCGAGTTTCAATTATTAAGAAAATCAACAAATGTTTCATTTTCCATTTATTTCAGTTGTCAATTAGCAGCTAGGCAGCAGCTATAACCTCAAAGATATGTCTTTCAAAGAATGGACCAACAGTTCATTTATATATAAAAATATTCACCAAAAAGATAAATTTTTTAATTTATATATAATTGTGTGAATAACAAAAAAAGTATTTAATGACAATTATTTTTTAAGTAAGAATATTTTCTATTTCCTGCCCCTGACTCTGTATTCAAAGCTTTAGGAATCAGAGAAACAGACAAAGGAATGGAGCCTTATTTCATACTTTCATCAGAGGTTAGCAATGTCTGTACTACAAGATGCATAAGTGAAAAACTCTATATTCAATAACAATTGTGGTCAAATAAAACTTCAAAACACTTATATATTGAATCTAAAAACCAAAACAAATGAAAAAACAAAACAGAAACAAATTCGTAGATACAGAAAAAATATTGATAGTTGCTAGATGGGTGTGTATTTGGGAGGGTGGATGAAAAAGGCGTAGAGATTAAGTACAAATTGCTAGTTGTAAGAACAACCACAGGAATGTAAAGTACAGAATAAGGAATATAGTCATTAATATTATAGTAATTATGAATAGTGTCTGATGGGTACTAGAATTATTGGGGTGCTCACTTTATAAGTGTCTAATATATAAATGTTTAATCACTATGTTGTATACTGGGAACTAATATAATACAGAATGTCAACTGTATAAAAAATTTTTAAAAGTAAAACACTGGTAGGGCAAGAGAGAAAGATCAACAATAGTCTATATAATTTGGTGTCTTTTAATTTGCTCTCATGGCCTTACATTTTTTATTTAAATAAAATTAGAGTGCCATTAATTCATTTACTCAAAAAATATTTAGGGTATATGTGCTAGGTACAATGTCATCCACCTAGGCTACAACTCTTTTAACTCTAAAGAGTAACATATTGTATATTCTTACAAAGCTTGCACACTTGTAGACCTATCAATGAGAAGATGGAAAATTGCATTGTGGCATGTAGTACTAGCCTGAATGATAATCAGTACATGAGAAGATTGCATATAGTGAATATGCAATTTGGACTTCACAGTTTAAGGTACTATGGGTTGTTAGCGGATAGGGAGAACAGTATTGTTAATGTTATACATAGGAAGGAAAATATGTATAAAGGTTCAGTGAAAATGGCTGGGACAAATAGAGCTTGGACCTGAGGAGGGAGGAACAGGGACATAGATGATGAAACTGGAGAGGGAAGCAAGACATTGAAAAGAGGAATCATTAATGAAAGATTTCCTAATTGACGAAATTGTATGGTCATATTTAAATTGGAGATATATAATTGAGTGATATAGGAAACAGTTTGTAAATCCCTTATAAGAAAAAGATAATTTCTCTCTAAAGAAGGGGTGAAAAGAAGTTTAAAATTGTTAAAGATAACTTAAATATACAATTAGAAAACCCAGTCAGTGTTAAGGTGTGTAGGATGAGAAGATTAAAAAAAAAAAAAAGAGTTAAAATGATGCCTGAGTTTCTAACTTTGGCATTTGAGATAATTACTTTGTCATTTACTTAATAAAACTGGAGAAGGAATGCTTTTGGTAGTCATGAAAATGTATTATATTTTCATTAAGCCAAATTGTTTTGGCCATATCTGTGGACAGTCCATATGTATATAGATTATAGGTCTAGATCTCATGAGAGATAACCTGGACTCCAAATATAAATTTCAAAATCACGAGCTCACAATAGGTCACCCAGGGAGAATATGTAATGTGGTATAGGTCCTCTTGTCTCTAGTATTAATAAAACTGAAAGTGATAGCTAGTTTTAGGAGCAAAGAGAGGAAGAAAAGGGAGCAAAGTAGACTTGTAAAGAGCAGTGAGAGAGGTAGGAGGAAAATTTGAAAAATAATTAACAGAAGCGAAAGGAACAGAACATTTCAGAAATGAGTAGTGATTAACAAAACCAGGGTTGAAAATAAATCAAGTTAAATAAGGAATAGAGTAATAGAAAAATATGTAATTGACCCAGAGAAGTTTTAGTGGGGAGGGCAAATATTAGTAGCTAGACCAGAGTAATTGTGGCGAGATTGGGACAGTAAGAGGTGAATGGAAGCTGTGCATCTAAGAATGTTCTCAGGACACTTGAGGCTGTAGGAATGAAAGTATTCTTTAATTTTCTAAAATGAAAAATATTTTATTGTAGTTAAATACTACTTGGGAGAACATAATCAAGAAAAAGTTGAAGATGGGGGATGGTGGAATGATAGTGTGGGTTGAGCGCCCATTTGCAGCCCTGGGGTCCGAGCATTGAATCCTGGCCCTGGCCTGTGTGAACCCAAATGCTGAACTGGGATATGCCCCCAGCTAGGTTCTCACCAGGGCAAGTCTCCTATGTGAGAGCCCCCCAGTTTGGCCCTGGCTCACAGGGGCATGCCTCCCATGTGGTTGGCCCCCAGCCCTGTTCCTTCCTGGAGCAGGCCCATGCCCACCCATGGAATGACACTATGTAGAAATCTAATGATATGCAACTGCTCTGGGCCCTCCCCTTTCTCTCTCCCTCTCTCTGTCAAAAACAATAAAAATAAATCTTAAAAAAATAAATAGGGAAAGTCAGGATGGCTCAGAGGGTTAAGTGCTCGCTTTGAAGCCCTGAGGACCGAGGATCGAATTCCGGCTCTGGCCCAGGCGGACCCACATGCTGAACTGGGGTGTGCTTCCTGAATGCAGTGAGGCCCCCAGTTCAGTTCAATAAATAAATAAATAAGTAAAAATTAAAGTTGAAGATGAATGACAGATGGAAAGGAAACTAAAAGAATAACTTGCAGTGTTAGAGGAGTTTCCATTGCTGACTTCCATGTTTGCTATACACAGGGAGATGAGTTCATCTGCTGAGAGAAGAATTAGATTTCTTGGTCAAAGTTCTGGAAAAAAAAATGATAGTAGGCTTAAAACACTGGAAAATAAGAGTAGAAACAAATATAGTTATTGAGTTTCTTCATAGGATAAGACTAAAACAATGGGAGTATATTTATGGTCAGCAACATGAGGTACACAGGGTATAGGCAGAAACAGATGAACTAGTCAGTGGTAAACAGTTCGGAGTAGTAAGAAAAAGAAGACAAAAGTATTGGCAGAAATTGAAGTATAAAATATGCCACTTCAAGTGAGGCACATAAGCAAGTGTTCTGCTTTTACTGATTGCTATGTAGCATAGTAATATAAAATCACATTTATTTTGTTGAAAACTCAGTTTGGAGAATGTTATCATTGTTTCACAGGTCACTATCTGGGAGGTCTTGACAGGCTAGTGAATCCACTTGCAAGGTGCCTCACAAGTTATTGCTGGGAAGTCAGTGCTGGCTGTTGCGGGGAGCTTCTAGGGCTGACAACTAATGGTTTTATTCCTCTCCATGTTAGCCTCTACCAAGGATTGCTTTGCGTTTCCTCACGTCACACCACAGGGTTCCAAGCACAACCATTTCAAGAGATGAAAAGTAAAAGCTGATGGCCTCTTGAGGTCTGAATGTAGGCATAATCATCATATCTTTTTGGCCTTATTCTTCTGGTCAAGTAGTCACAGAGCCAGCTGCAATTCAAATGAAGAGGATGTGGAATCCTCTATTGAAAAGAGTTTCAAAAAATGTTCCATCATCTTTAACCTAACTCAGCAAGGGAATGCAGAAGAAAGCTGAAAGAAAAGAGACACAAAAGGAGCAAAGGGAGCAGAAGTTGTAGCTTATAACATGGGTACCTCATCTGGAGAGACTTAGTCACAATTCATTTCACTATTTTTTGTGTATCCTACTTCCTGTTTATGGTCTAAAGTTAGCGTTGGGAGTGAGAACACCACATGAAATATATGAGATGTAAAAAAAAAAAATGAGACACTTCTACTCAATAGAAGTAAAGAGTAAGGGCAGGAAACCATCCCTTGGAGAGACTAACGGTAGAGCTGTGCTTGCTGATTCTTAAAGTTGGATTTGAGGACATAAAGGAAAAGTTTGAAAGGAAAAACAGGGTGATATTGTGTCACGTGAGAGTAAAGAATTATTGTGTAGTAGATTATAAGTATCAAAGTGGACAGTTGAATGAAGAATAATGGGTTTAAACTGATAGCTTATTTGCCCAAAAAGAAGCCAGATGGATACAAACAAAGAACAGGTGTTTGAACATTTCCAGAGTTCCCCTGGAGCTTGGAAAAAGTCAATTGAGTCTTGTTAGATTCTCAAGATTCTTAGGGGATATCTGTTAACATCCAATGCTAATATTGAATCATGCTCATTTGAACGTGAGTGTGCACATGTACACGCACTTATACTCTTATGCGGGGGCTGATTGAGAATGTTGTGGCTTCTGCTCTCTGAGGTATTGGCAACACCTTGTCCAATACATGTGTTGCTGAGCACCACTGTAGCTAATCATGAGCACATCTTCGCCAGCTACCTGTGCAGTACTCTATAGAGAACATATAGTGAAGGATGGAAACTTCAACAGCAAAGATATAAAACCATATGATTCTTACATTCATTTCAGCTTGAAAGCACAATGAATTAGTTCATCTTTTACTGAAAACTGAACTCGTGAGTTTTAGATTCCCATCTTTAACTCATTATTGAACACTTGCTAATTCTATACTCAAGGTAAGTTCCCCGTCATCCCCAGTGTCCCAAACAAGAAGCTTATATTCCCCTTTTCTCTTCTACTGTTGTCCCCTGTTCACTACTTCACCCTCACCAATAGATGCATTTGCTTACTCCTACTATAGGAAGATTGAAAACTTTTAGGAATGGAGTTCTTTCTTGTTCCAGCAGTTCAAAAAGACGTAAGAGTGCCCTTTAGATTATGAAAATATTCTTGAGTGGTACACAAGTGTGGATAGTTTGAGAAAATCAATTTCTAGACAATCAAATTCCGTATAAAGTTTCTTCCAGGAATATTGCTTTGCCTGAGAATAACCCTATGTTCAAAATAGTCCTTTTAACCTTTTGACAGATGAACTGTACATCTCTCATTTATCTTGTATCTAAAGATAGTGCATTGCCTCGAGGTATAAAAATCATCTAGTGCTAATCTTTTATTGCTTCTCAAAGGGAATATAATATCTTTCAGAGCTAGAAATTGGGAAAATCAAAACACTAGGTTTGTGGCAGCTTCCTCTTCAGATTATTCAAAGGTTCCTTTCCTTACATGTCTTATGCATATTTTGATTAATAATGAAGAGTGAGAGTAAAAATAGTTTCTTTGGCCAGTGTTGGAATATCCTAAATTCAAAATGTCCAACCAATACGGTATTGACACTGATTATTTTAAATGTAACTGGAATCTTTTCCGAAGCAATTAAAATTTCTAGATAATATTGAATAAAGCCAAAGATACAAAAGTTTTATGGGCTTTCTTTTAGGTTTAGTGTACTTTATGTAACGAGGTAGTTAAAACCTATTTTATCAATATATAAACGTTTTATTTCAATTATAGCCAAATCTCATCATATTTCATTTTCTCAAAGGGTGAAATATTACAACTTTCTATTATTAAAAATTAATCTTATTGAAAAATCACAATAAAAACTTTTACATGTTAACTTATGAATATGCTAAGTGGGGCACATGAATTTCAAATTGGTTTTATGAGCTAGCTACCAAAGTATAAAATTTTGAAGATAGTAGTTTTTATTAGTCACTTTTTTTTTTTTTTAATTTCTTAGAGGCTTAGACCCAAGAGCTCCTGGGAGGTTCCTGGTGCTTCGCTTTCATTTTCCATTTAATTATCTGTGTTGTGTCGAGTTTAGGCACATGCAGATAGTGGCCTTGTTCTGTTCTGTCTTTGTTTTTATGTTATTTCTCTTAGCAATAAAAAAATTTAGTATTTCTTGATACAGAGGTATCTAGAAGGCATTGTTTTGCAGAATCTTATTCTAAGCCCTTTAAGTTTACCCTAGAGAAGAAATTCTTTGTGGGAGCATAAAACATTATCCTCTAGCCATTTCTACTAGCAACAAAGGAAGGATTCGTGCAGGCCAGCAGACAGCGTGCTTGCTCAATCAGACCATTCGTAGTTGCCCTAAATTCTTGTGTATTGAGTGATGGAGAGAGGCAATTAAGCATCAGAGCTGTATCCTCAATTCAGCTAATATTTTTGCACTCCAAGTGACAGAATTCATGTTAATATACAGTCAGTCTTGGGAGAAGACTTTGATTAAGTCTTTGTCATAAATAGGAAAATCTCATTTGAAAAACCTCTCCTCTCAAGATCATCTAGGAGGAATTGCTAAGTCATATATTTTGTATAACAAGACTCCACTAAATTTTGGTATGTATTAATACAAAATTAATAATAAATACACATGTGCTTGACTGAAGCTTAATTTTTGTGGAAGAGCAAACACACTGTAAACAAGATTATGTCAGAACCCTTTTAAAAACATTTTCTAGTATGGATTTTTATGCACATATAATGCTAATGAGAAATGGTTTGTTTCTATTTGTTTTTTAAAGATCTTTGAGAACCTCCCATTATAAGCATTTAGATTTTATCACATCCATTGAATGTAATTGTCCCATATGTGGCCTTGTAGCCCTAGTTCCTAAAAAAATAAAATGAATTGAACAAAAACAAAACACTTTTAAACATTCTAAAATTAAGAACTTTTATAATTTCCTCATAATTAAACATAAAATAAAACTGAAATCCTAACAAGACCTCTCTTATTAAAATTTGCAAATAATATTTAATAGCTTGCTTGCATATTGCTTTTCTGAGGGGAAAAATCAAATAATGATCAAAAGCAAGGACATTGGAAATCAGACTTCTTAGGTATAAATTCTGATTCTACCACTTATCAGCTAAGAAAGTATAAAACTGGCAATATATACTAGAAAAAATGTTATATATGCCACAAAATATACCATTTTCTTTATAGTCAGATGGTCTTCCTCTCCTCTGACCACACAAATATCCCAAACATGGCTGCTTTTGTTCTGTCTGATAACAGTTCCATCTTACCTGGAAACGTTCTTTTCAGTCCCTCAGGCACTGTTGCTTCCTCCCGCAATTTTGGAATAGTGAACCCATAGTTCTTTCAAACATTCATCTTTGTTTCCACAAAAACATCATAGATAGAGGTATCCATCTGAACCTTATAAATCAATAATGTTTTCATTATTCTCCTAGGAGAATTTTTAACTTGCTCTTTACACCAGTCAATGTCAACAGACTGAGGAAGAAGATGAGATGAACGGCAAGGGGAGTAGAAGAAATAGTTTCTTATTTCAGAACAATAGTCATGGCTTCCATACAGAATAACTACTGACCAAATTTTCCAAAGGAACAACAGTAATTGTTTATGTATTATGAGATTATTAGAGATTAGCCAGTTTTATATTTCCAAACATTCTAAAATGATTAGGTATATATTTTACTCATAATTTATGTTTTATAAACAAAGTATTAAATGATTAATATTTCCATCCTATCTTCTAACTTCTGACTTTCTCCTGGGTGCCTCCTCTCTCTTTTCCTCCTCTTGGTAATTTCTGACAAGAAGTAAACAAGTCAAAACTACACCTGAGGTGAATACACACACACACACACACACACACACACACACACACACATGCACATATATGAGAAGAGAGCAAGAGAGAGTCAAAAAATGTATGTACATTTTAAGAAAGAAAAAAATTGTATTAAAATTATAATTATATAGATAAAAAAAGATAAATACAAGTCGCATTGAACTTGTGTAATTACAAGAGGTGCTCAAATTGGTTATCATAAGTATTTATGTAATACATAGATAACATCTCTTAAAATGTATATATATGTGTGTGTGTGGGTGTGTGTGTGTGTGTGTGTGTGTGTGTGTATTTTTTTTTTAGCTCCCCTGTATATATAGACAGAGGTTATATACAGGGTCCACCAGAAGTAATGCCCCAGCAGAAGAAATTCCCCTTTCATATAAGCCATATTTTATACCAAATCTTTTATTACAAAATCATAAGCATGTAATTCTATAACATAACACTATTCCTCTCAAGCATACTATATGACATTTTAGGTGAAAGTTTCAAATTTCTATTAATCTAGTGTGAGACAAAGCAAGCCTTATGACATTATGGCATTACTTCTGCTGGACCCTGAATAATATAGATTATATATAATGCATAATCTACCATATATAGTATAGGTTATATATGTATATAAAATCTATCTCTTTAGGCCATCGAAAGGCTCCAAACTAAGAGTCTGATAAGACTTTATTTTTTATAAGACCATAAGAGAGTTATTTTAATATGAAAAAAATAAGTTTATGCTATATTTTATTGGTTGTATGCTGAATGATGTGATGGAAAGAAAAAGTTAATAAGAATAAACCCCAAAGATAACATTATAAAGGCTTTCCACAGTTATCAGACAAATGGAGAACAAGAGAAAAAGAAGACAAGCATGGAGAAGAATGTTCTCTTTCCCAAAAGCTCTTTTTGAAAATTACTTGGAGACTTAGAGACTATGTTGACTTTAATTAAGTGCTCATTAGATTGACAAACTTTTTAAAAAAGTGATCCTGCTTGCCATGTGGGTTTTCATGTGCTCTCCTGGCTTTCTTTCTAAATTACTTTAGAACCCTTTCAGAATAGCTTGTTTATGCAAGGGAAATTACTCATAACCTTTTAAAGAATTCAGATAGATTTTTATGGCCTGTGGTTACTGCTTTATTATTTTTACACAATTTTATAATTTTCACTGAAATCTCTTAACTCCTCCATGCAAAGTCAAAGTCTTCCTAAATTGGACTTAATTCCTCTGGTACTGGTGGGGAAATAACTTATAATCTTTGAAATCTCCAGAGTCAGATGTCAACTCAGACATAATTGAATAGGTAAAGTCCTGGAGGCTTTTACTATACTCAAACAAACAACTGAACAGTTCTTCCAGCCATTCACTTCAACAGAAAAAGACAAAGTTAAATTGGTTATTTGTTTCTCTGTGGACACATTAATAGTAACCTCTGATAGAATATTTTACTTTTCCAAATAATCCTGATAGATTTTTTCTTAGCCTCAGTCTACCAAGTATTAAATATGTCTAAGATTTAAAAAAAGAAATTGTCCATGGAAGGATTAGTACTAGGACGTAATTCTTAGTCTGATGCAAAAATGACTATTTGAAGACAATATTACTTTTAAAATATCAACATTAACTATTATAGTTACTGTCAGTTCACTAGATCTTTTTTTATATACATCTCTTCATTATAGCATCTTAGATGGTGTAATCTTTAATATTAAGAGTATTACTTAGAAGCATAGAATTTTGAAACCAAAAGGTATATAGACAATTGCTTACTTCACATCTATTGTCTTTAGATCTTTTGACTGACATTAATGTCAACATGTTATTGAATGAAGTGTTTCAACAGGCTGAAAGTTATGCCTGATTTCATATGGCTTATTATAGTACCACCAGATACACAATGTTTTTGCCTGATTATACGGTTACAATTATTTTTATTCTTAAGAATGTATTATTTAATTCATAGCTATGAGACTCCTAGTAAAGAAAGAAAATATTTCTTTGTTACATACAGTTTTATAGTCCATCTATAAGTGAAGTCATATGTTTCTTGATTTTTTTTCAGTCTGACTTATTTCACTTAATATGATGGTCTCAAGATCATTGAGGCTGTCACAAATGGCTGTATTTCATCTTTACTTATTGCTGAGTAGTATCCCATTGTGTAAATGCACCATAACTACTTTATCCAGTCATCTATCAAAGGACACTTTGACTGTTTCCATGACTTGGCCACCATAAGCAGTGCTAGTTTAGTGGTTACCTGAGGGTGAGGGGGAAATAAGGCAGGGGAGTAGGGAGAGGGCATCAAATATGTGGTGATGGAAGA
This sequence comes from Craseonycteris thonglongyai, assembly GCA_004027555.1. Taxonomy (NCBI): domain Eukaryota; kingdom Metazoa; phylum Chordata; class Mammalia; order Chiroptera; family Craseonycteridae; genus Craseonycteris; species Craseonycteris thonglongyai. Next base: position 14,014 of record PVKE010012382.1, on the reverse strand, counting down.
GAACTGGGTGGTGAGCACATAATGCATCACATAGCCAATGTAATGAAGAATTGTACACCTGGAATCTATGTAATTTTACCAACCAATGTCACTCCAATAAATTTAACAATTAAAAAGAAATAGAAAAAGAAAAAGAATGAAAGAAAGAAGGAAGGAAGAAGGAAGGAAGGAAGGGAGGGAGAGAGGAAGGAAGGAAGGAAGGAAGGAAGGAAGGAAGGAAGGAAGGAAGGAAGGAAGGAAGGAGAGAAAGAAAAAAGAGAAGAAAGAAAGAAAATGTTAGGCTAAAATAAAAAATAATGAGAAAAATACACGTAATAATTCTTAAAACATACATGAAATGTTTTATTCCATGTCTGCTACTTATAATATTTTGATAAAAATTCCTCTAATACATATAAAGCTATCATTAGCACTTCAGCCAAACACTGCTAATAAAACTAAAATGAGATATGATTTCACACAGATAAAAAGTCTAAAATATGAAAGATTGATAACACCAAAGGTTGGCAAGGATGTGGAACCAATAAAGCTTTCTTTGATTATTGGTAGGAGCATGAAATGGCACAACTTAGAAAAAGTATACAAGTAGTTTCTCATAGTTGTACATGCATCTGCTCTATGTAGGTATTTACTAAGGGAAATGAAAGCGTGTGTCCTCAAATAGATTTGTATAAGAATGGTTTATAGCAGCTTTATTCATAATAGCTCCAAATTGGAAATATCAAAAATATCTAACGAGAGAATAGATTGGGGTGAATTTATGAAACTGAACACTATTCTGCAACAACAAAAAACAATAAATGCCTAATATGAACAATGCCATGGTTAGATTTTAAAGATATTACATCAATTTATATGAAGCAAAGACAAGATTGTATACTATTTGAGCCCAGTTATATGAAGCTCAAAAACAGAACAACTAATTTATGGTACTAGATATCAGACTCACTATTGCTTATAATTGACTGAAAGGGGAGTGGGGAAATACCCTGGGGTGCTGGGAATGTTCTCTATCTTGATTGGGATGGAAACTAGTTGAGTATACATATTTATTCTTTATCCATTGAACTGTATACTTAGGTACATTAACTAATTACATTAACACACTACAGTGTATACTTATGATCTATAGAATTATTTGAATATACATTTTACCTCTATTTAAAAGTATTTAAACATATATAATTTTTATATCCAATTGAGTATTTCATTTATTAGAAATAAAGACTGGAAATACACTGCTGAAATTTGCTTTTTGAAAGAAATCTTAAGTGGATTACTCTTATTTTCCTTAATATATTAAAAGATTTATAAATAGGTAACTTTAAGGAATATGCAAAAATTTGAAATATCAGATCATTAAAATTTCTTTTTAATGATGCTATAACAGAGATAACTTTATATTTTACCATATACTACTCAATCCTAAAACCAAATAAGACACAATATGTTATTTAATATAGTTTTCAGCAATCATGCATCTTTTTATATAATTACTTTAATTGTATATGGCCCATTTTTGTGGAATTATTTAAAATGTGTTTATAAATATAATTGAAATTGATCTTTAAATATTATTTTTTAAACTCCTTAAACATTATATTTCAAAAATAAAAATATGTAAGTACAAAATTTGTTAGATACTATCCTAAATTGAGCATGTGATTTAAAAAATTTTGCTATGAGACTATATTTTGCTATATGATATATTTTGCTATGAGACTAAACAATTTAGATAACTGTTTTAGTAGATAGAATTAATTTCTTTTTGAGTCTGTCCATTTTCTCTATTCAGTCCCAATGCCTTCCATTTCAATTTCCTCATGGTTTATTGAGAAATAATTGTGATATTTACTACTATGATCAAGAAAACTCAGCATCAATTGCCTTTTTGGACTCCTAATTTCTCATCAAAGATATCAAAGTTAAATTGTTCTGAAGTTACGACTCTGAGGCAGAGCTTGCAACCACTAGATCAGATTAGATGTTCATGGTGAAGAATGGCTTTGCATGTTGCCCCTCCCCAGTTGTTGACAGAGGCTATCAACGCCTAATTGTCTCCAGGTATGATAATTTTGGAAATGCTACAGAGGGATTTCTTTACCTTGGTTGAAAAAATCTAAAAAAAATAAAAATATATATATAGCTACCAATCTTCTACCTACTTCACAATGTAAGTAACAGTACCTAAATATTACTTTAAACAGTCGTATCAGCCATCATATTGTTCTGTGAAATCTTCTATATCCCTTGTAGGTGGCACCATCAGGATAATCCTTCCAAAGACCAGCAGTCAAATCATCTACCCACAGTCCTACTCGCACATTTCATTGTTGCCAAATCAATGAAAGGCATTCCAGCCGCTCATTTAACTCAAGTTCTTAATGCTCACGTCTTGAAGCTTCAGCTGAACCTGCACATGTGTCCATTTCTATATTTTCATGCAAGACTGTAAGGATACCAGAAACAGAAAAGATAGAATAACCAAACAAAATGCGAAACCATTAAATAATATGCTTTTCTGCAATTAACTCACATTAGTAGAAGGCAGTTCAGTCACATTTAGTTCATATTTAGTTTTAGCTCACATTTTGCTACCAAATAATTGATTTGGCTTTTTGTTTACCTTAATTCTAAACTGAGTTACCAGGCATTACATCTCAGTGCCTTAAGTCAGCTATTAAAATGGCAAGAATAGCCAGAACAACCGTTTTGTTCAACACATAGCCAAAGTCTGAAGGAAATGCCAGGTCTGTGTTTGTATCCTTCCCTTAGGTACAAACTGATGAAAAGTTTAGATGAGATTTCCATAGTGACAGCTACTACTGGAGGGAAGGAGGTAGAAGGTGGGTAATAACTTATACTATAACAACATGCCTGGTAGACAAAAAATAAAAAAGGTACCATTTTTCATAATTCTCCCAAACACCAAATAGCAACTTAATTTTCTTCCAGTTTTCAGTTTGAGATGCACGGCAGGGATCTCCTCCCCAAGCAAAAGGCAATATGAGGTGAGAAGAGGAACATGCTGCCAACACAGGTATAGGCCTGCATAATGGAGCTGTGGCACTCAGAAACAGGCTTTTCATTTTAACAACTGTGATAGTGAGGAAGGAAGCATAATGAAGATGGCGTAATTGAAGTGGCAGAAGGAAATATTAACCATGCATCAAAAGGAAAAGTTTGAGACTTATTTAACTTGGGTTTCCTTGTTTGATCAATCACTGAAGCTGGCTGAGAGGTGAAGAGTCTGTAAGAGTTTAGTACTTAAATTATAACAAACTCACAGATTCTGGAAAATTTGCCTGCTTTTTGTTTGTTTGTTTGTTTTTAATTATATGAAGCCAAATTTTTCTGTTCTGTACTGTTCTGTGTTTTGTTTTGTTTTTCATTTTTATATGTAGTTGACTCTGGGATATAGATGCTATGACAAGGCTCTGGATTATACATGGGTCTGATGGATGCCCAAATATATCTCTTCTTTTGACACATGTGTCTCCTTTCCACCAAATAACTTCATATACTATGCATAGAAACATAAGAACAAAAAATTCAAAAATATGTAATACAAGAAAACTGAGGATATGAGAAAAGATGAAAGAGAAAAATCACATATATACATATATATGTGTGTATACACACACACACACATATATACAGCAAGGTCCAAAGAAAGCAAGGCAAGCAGATAATAGGCACATAATTCCAAATGAGATTAAATTCAAAGAGATTCTAGAAACTTACTGTCAGATTTATGAATGTTACACAAAGTGGAAATCGTGGTAAGTTATATTTAATTGTTGAGGCCAAATAATTTCTCATTCAGACAAAAGTCATGTGATCATTAATGTTCCTATGATTGAAACTTTACTTATAATACATTACATTTTAAAAGTATCTGTTAAGTCTTAGTAAAAAAAAAATGCACATAAAAATCTGTTTTTTGTTTATTTGGTTTATTGAGGACTTATAGTTAATTATTTAGATTTCTAACCAATAGTTTTCTTACCCTGTCAAACCTTCAACAATTCTTAGGAAAAACAATCAACAGAATCGAATGTACTGTGGACTTCACTCATGTTGGAGAACTCCTGAGGCATGTTGAATAGAAATAAACAAAATACCTCTAAAGCAAAATTTTACTTGTTTTCTTACCTACAGGAAGTTCATAAAGTACCCACCAAGGTTAAGAAAGTCACTGTTTGTTTTAGTTAGACTCTTATGTCTTTGACTCTATTGATCAACATCACCCTGGAATAGCTTATTGTAGGATGAGGCTTTGCTTAATTCAATAAATCCCAAGTTTCTTAGCCCCTCCCATTTATTTAAAGAAATGTGAGCAAAATACTTTTAACTGAAGCCTTTATCTTTTTTTTTTAGTGCCTTGAGAGATTCTTTAGCTATCACTTTAAAGATACATGAATGCTTTTGAAATGTATCTTATTCTGGTCTAGCCATAGGCTAGAAAGAACTTAAAATCATTTGTTTAGCCCTAAAAAATCAATGTAATAAAAACATGGCATTCATATAGGTAGCAATAAACAAATGCTTTTTTATGCTGCAACACATATTTAGAAATTAATATTTTTTTTTTAATTTATTTTTTTTTTAATTTATTTATTTTATTAGTTTTGACATAGAGAGAGAGAGAGATACAGAGACAGAGAGAGAACTGAACTGGGGGAACTCCCCAGTTCAGCATGTGGGTCCACACGGGCCGGGGCCGGGATTCGATCCTTGGTCCCCGGCGCTGCAAAGCGAGCGCTTAACCCACTGAGCCATCCCGGCTTCCCCAGAAATTAATATTTTAAATTAAGAAAAAGACATTAAACAATAACTGAAATCTTATTCACCTGTACATTTGCTGATATCCCTCTCTGCCTGCATTCATTTATTTATTTTTTTTAATTTATTCAATCATCTTTCGAGTATCTGCTGCCTCGGGTACTGTACTAAGTATATGTTATATAAATGATATCAAGTCATAAAATTCTTGATATTTTATGACTCAGTAGATCTCCTGAGATATAATACCTGAGAATTGAATAAGAAATGATTTTACTTAAAAATCAAAGTCATGAACATGTAATTTTTATTTTAAATTATAGAATTAATTAATTAAACTATTAATTATAATGTTAAAGCATTTTTTTAATTATATTCTAACCATGGGAATTTGGTAAGCCATGCAGGTATGTATATAGAATAACATGAATTTTGAGTCATAGCAGCCTTTTCCAAATTATTATGAATTAAAACTAACATCATAATTTCTACCATTTGTTGAGTGCTCATTATATATCAAACACTATAATATATCGTACATACCTTTGTACAACATTTCACATTAACATCTCTAGACCAGTACAGAAATCATGTTTACTATTCTGAACATTCATAAATTTTGTATTTGTTATAATTTTTAAATTTTATATACATTATTCATTGACTATAGAGAACCCCTATCTGTATAGTAAGGATGTTCTCAGTCATCCAATTAGATAGAACTAGCACCGCATTATAGCCAGACATTGCACTTATCATATAAATGAGTTCTTAAATAATATTCAGAACTGGTTCATACACGTAGAAACCCTGATCAGACCTCTCACAACTATATCAATACAAATGGTCTCAGTAGATGTCTAACAAGTGGGACTCACTATTCAACCCTCAACAATTTCTAAGTAATTGAGATGTGTCATGTATTTCTATTGCTAACAATCAAATTATACATTTTTGCATCTGACACCAAAAACTGGTATAAGTAAGGTAATTTGTTTTCTGCAAACAAATTACATGAAGAAAATGACTCATCTTTTATACCTTTAATAAGAAAAATATAAAATTGCCTTATCCATAAGTCACAAGCCATGTTTCTGGACCCAATATGAATCATTGCAAGTCTTATAATAGTTTCTGCCCCCAAGTTTTTAATTACTTTCCAAAGATTTAACTAAAGAGTGCTCTTCAGCTTCCCTATAAAAGCACTTCCCATCTCATTTTTTTGTTTTTTCATTTTGTTTATTTCAATACCTCCATCATCTTTTGCTTTTCTGTTCTCCTCTTCCATCCTCTTGCCATGTTACCAAGTTTTATTCTATTAGAAATTCAGTAGGCGTCACCCCAACTCTACCCACTTCTAACCCCATGATACTATCCCATGTCTGCACCATTTTAGCTCTGTCTGAAATATGGCACTATCTTTCTGGCAATCATTTCTAGCAGCTATTTCCCCATATTTGATCAATTGTTCACACTGCTATTTCATTAGTATTCCTGAAGCCTACTGCTACATGTTTAAGTTTCCTAAAAATTAAAATTTTCTATTTGGACAAGGAAGACCATCTATGCTTCATCCATTTTTACCATTTTAATTTAAAAATTTACACAAACTGTTCAAATATTGAACATGTCTCATGCCAGGAGTTGTTTAAGGCATGGGTGATTTAAATAGAATTAAACAGCAGGCAAAAGTCCCCACCTTCATGGGCATCACATTCTGGTGGTGACAGCTGGTACTACAGTGCTCTGCCAAAATGTCCTGGTCACAGCAGAAACACTCACTCTTGCCAACTTACATTCACTGTTCCTACCTGTGCCATGACTGGGAACTGTGTTCTACTGCACGGAACTCCCTTAGGCAAAGTCCCACTCCATTTTAGAAAGATGCTTCCAGCCAATGGCAATCATATGTGGAAATACAATATCCTGGTCCCCTGGCGTCAATTTGAGACAATGTGAAGGGGCCAGTCAAGCTCCAGTGCTCCTTGTGGGGTGGACTGAGGTTTCAGTTACAACTGTATTGTCAGCATTTTCCTCTGTTCAACCCTGTCTTCCTCACGTCCACACAACTATATTTCCAAAGAGCACTCCTTTTCTGCACAAAGTTTCCATCTCAAAGGATGTTTGCCTGAAATATCATGTAAGATATGAAGTGAAACAGATAGAAACCAGGCAAATAACATACACAACCGAACATAATGTGATTAATGGTATAACTGGCTACCATAATTCTCATGTGGAACATGAGAATTATATTTCATCACATCATTGATTTTAGATACAATTGTATTTCTTGCTTAGAACACTGTGAACTATATGTGAAAGAGGAATAAGCTTTAAGAGTCATTTTGTGGTTCGTTTTTTTTAATTTCTCTCCACCAAAGGAAGGAACAGTATTCCATATAGGTGTTATTCATTATTCTGGGATCCAGGGACAAGATTACATACAGTGGAGTCAAATGGCTCACGTGGACTTGCAACACATTGTTGTGAGTGACAAAGGTTTGAAGGTCTCTATTTGCCACAATAGGGTCTCATCTGGACTGTTTGAAATGGCTAGTGATATGTGTTATCAAGTAAAGTAAGATGGCATGGAACAATAAGGAGGTATAAAGTTAGAATGAGGGGCAGGACTGATTATTTAAGTAGCGTTGTCAAGGATGACCTCACCAATAAAGTAAGATTTGAGCAGAGTCCTCTACTAGATGAGAGAACAAGCCATGGGAAATGTGGGGCCCTAAGCAGAGAGGGCTACGGTGAGAAGATCCTGAGGCCACAGCCTACCGTAGTTGACAGTGTGGCTAAAATTTCAAGAGAAATGGAGATTCAACAAAGTGAAATGTAGCAATGGCAGAAGCCTCTTACAGGGTCTATTAGTTATGAAAAATTCTTTTATTTTTACTCTGAGCAAGAAAGGAAGCCTTGGGGTTATAGTGGAGAGACTGAGCAAAAGTTGGAGTTTATGTATATTTTTAAGTTAGGATGGATATATTTGCTGACAGGTTTTATATGGGTTATAAATGAAAGAAAATCAAGGATGATTTCTTTCTTTCTTTCTCTCTCTCTCTCTCTCTCTCTCTCTCTCTCTCTCTCTCTCTCTTCTCTCTTCTCTCTCTTCTCTCTTCTCTCTCTTCTCTCTTCTCTCTCTTCTCTCTTTCTTTTCTCTCTTTCTTTTCTTTCTTTCTTTTTTTCTTTTTTTGACCTGACCAACTGGAATAAAAGACTTTCCATTTCCTGAAAGACTCACACTGCTAAAGAAAATTTTACAAATCCAGTGCACCTGTCAAATTGTTTTTGCTTATTTTGATTATATTTCCTACATGCTTTCTGAATATCATCACTTCTATATTTTACCCTTTCCACTCACCAGTCTCCATTATGTCTAAATTCTACCCACAGTTTCAAGTTCAATTAAGATGCTATTTCCTCCATATGTTCTATTAACATGTATGTTTGAGCTAAATTGTCTTTTTTCAATCTCCACAATCTTCATTTATGCCCTTTTAACTACATTAATAACTCTCTCTCTTGTTTTATATTAATATTGTTTTTATAATTTTTGAGGTTATACCAAATAAAGTTGAAGTTGACATCTTTATTACTAGTTAAAGCTGATTGTAGAGAATTATCCTAGTGAGATTATTATTTTATATTTGTAGTAAATACACACTGTCATATTTACAAGTGTACCTCTCCCACAAACACAGACCTTCTCACAATAAATGCTTCCCCCAGTGAAATTCCTAAAGCACATGAAGAGACAGTTGGTGCTAAGGTGTGTTTGTAGCTTCTTTCGAATTTATAATTCACTCGCTAGATAAACCAGACTTTCTCACCTAGGGAATTATCTTAGTCTGTTCAGGATGCTATAACAAAATACCACGGACTGGGTGGCTGAAGCACAGTTCTGGAAGCTTGGAAGACTAAGGTCAAGCCAATAGCAGATGTGATGTCAGTGGGAACCTCACTTTCTGATTCATAGATGACCATCTTTCTCTTCTTCCCATGGCAGATGAGGCAAGAGAGCTCTCTGGGGTCTCCCTTGTAAGGACATTAATCTCATTTATGTGGGCTTCACACTCATGACCTACTCACCTCCCAAAGGCCCCATTTCCAAGTACCACCACATTGGGATTTAGGTTTCCACATGTGAATCTTGAGGGGACATAAACATTCAGACTATGGCAGAAAGAGTAAGTGAGGACATGAGTCAAGAGGCCAAAACTTTATTCTATGGAAAGATAACTATCTGTCCTCCAGACACATACAATGCTTTCCCTGTCTGTCTTACTCTGGTCTTGAATAAAATATACATATGTTTCAATTGCTTATCCTCATAGCTCCCAAAATAATTCCTTGTGCACATGAAGGATTCTAAATGTTTTTGAATGAATACATCTCTTGATAACTTTAAGAACAACTGAATAAAAATAATGGTTGTGATGGCACCACAAGATACCATAAAATCAGATACTTAGAACTTTTAATACAAACAAATTAAGCTCCTATTTTTATTAGATATTTATATTCCAACATGAAATCTTAAATATCACTTACCTACTTATCATGCATATGAAATTGGGTTAATCACAAATTTCCCATTAAACAAAAACCACTACATATGAGTGTGTTATTAGCTTTTAGAATCACAAAATATTTACATAATATGTTATTTTAAAATCATGGTTACATTTCAACAATCTTAATCAGGTGTTTGCCTTTGAACTGAAGAAATAAAGTATGCCTTTAACATTTTTGGAAATGAATGAAGAACCTTATTGGCCATACATCCTCTCTCCATATATTGGTTATTACACTGTCATTGAAATTTAGCCAGCCTGCTTTGTGAACATATGTATGAAAAATATAGAGAAAAGCAGTGGAGAAATAATAATATGAATAACAAAAGCAGTAGATAAGAGAAAGCCTTTCCAAATAAATGAAGTGAACAATTACTAGCAAATTCACAATGTAAGAACCCCCTGGTAGGGCTAGGAACCCAACTTATAGTATAAATATACAGACTCTATGCATCATTTTAAAAGATTTCTCTTTTATCCCTATTTACAAATCTTGCCTAATAAAAACTTTCAAGTTAAATCAGGTTCAAGAAACCTAGAAACTCCATCACTGCTTAAAATTAATAGCAAAAATTGACAAAAGAAAGTGTTTTCTCACATAAGAAACACTTTGCTAAAATGATCTATTATGTTGATATGTCAAGATCAGCAGTTAAATGTCGACTTTAATTTTTAGCTTGTTTGCAGGCAATGGAAAGAGTACTTGGCCAGGACTCTAGAAACTTTTTTAAAAAGTCTGCCAGCATCTTGTGAATTGGGAGAAGTTCTTTTGTCTCCTTGACTCTCCATGTCCCCAAATAAACAAGAGGGTTGCATTTAGTCACCCACCTAGTGATTTCCTAACCTCATTTTCATAGATATTGTAGTATGTTACAAGTTTTATCATTACACTTGTAATGCTTACCAGTATATTTATCACTGATATTAAAATTTCATCTTAATGAAATTTTTATAAAATTATTTGAGGTTAAGAGAACATGTCTCTTGCCAATTAAATACTACATTTAGTATACACCATACTCAGTACTACCTTGCTACTTCTGTTCAGTGCCATTAACAGTTCTAACCTTTCATAAGGACAAAGTAGATATGACCAAAAAATGCTGCTTTCCTCGCAAATCATCTACTGTTCTTGCACTTGAATCTCCTTATTTTAACTTGCCTGACTTAGGAACAAGCATGTTTTTATATCCAGGTTTTGTTTGTTGTTGTTGTTGTTGTTTTTCCTCTGTTGTACCTTTTATGCTGGGAGATTTAGAGTCCTTTGGTACCTGCGTCCACTTCAAATCTGTGGCATTTAAAATGAAGTGGAATTACCTATCATGTGCTTTTATTTAGTCCTCCTTGTTCTATATAGCATAGCTGTCCTTGCATTCAATTCGTCTCACTGTCTCTAAGTGCTACACTAACAAATAATAATACTTTCTGCATTGCATACAGCATACAACTTCATACAATTTTTCTTCCATACAATAGAATATGTCATAAAGCCGTAAAATCAGCTATGAGGCTGTGGATCATGTTTTAAAGAGAAATCATTTCTTAAATCAAAGAAGCAAAAATTTTATGGATAAGAAATAATTCAACAGATTTATTGGAAAAGATTGTGAATCCTAGATTTCAAAATGTAGCCAGATTGGAAGCTGAACATCTTTGAAATCTGTGATGATTCACACAGGGCACTTGTGTGTGATTCAGTCTTGACATAATGCCAAAACAACTGGTCACATCCATCAAAAAAATTAGTTGAGTGGTTCTTCCATGCCATGTAGACAACGGCCCAGTTTGTTGTATTTTTCATTCTTCTACTAAATACTTTGATAGCATGTCTGCGTGACAGCAATTTGGATGTACTTATGATATCCGCAATGCTGTGTGTGTAAGGTGTATGACCTAAGGCTCAGTTCTTTGATGAAACCTTTCCACAGAAGTTCTGAGGACTCCCAGGTATTCAAGCTTCACATCCCTTGAAACTGTAAGATTTTTGTGCCATCTTCTAGAAAGGTATGGCTCAACAAATCATGAGATCACATAGCACAAAGAGGCTCTTCAGAAAGCATTTGTTTCAGGTTGATTGTGTATATTTATTCCTTGGAGTCACATGGTTTATATCCATATATTTATGTTGGTGCTATCTTCCTTTTAAAACTTGCCCTATTTCTTTCTTTTCTTTTCCTTCTTCTTTTTTTTTTTAACTCTCCACAGCCCAATGCAGTACTCTAAGGTAGTGCTAGACTACTTTTTCAGAACAATCTGTGAAAAATTTCTAGCAGGCCATAATAACTAGGCAGAATTAACAAGGGTAGCAAAACCCTGGTCTTTTTTTCACCAATGAATATAGTATATTCACAGTAGTGGCAACTTCATAAGCCCCTGGATATGTCTTTTTTATTTTTTATTTTTAAGATTTATATTATTGTTTGAAAAAAAGTGAGAGACAGAGAGACAGAGACAGAGAGAAGGGAGGAGGGCTCAGAGCAGTCTCCATAGCTGTATACCACCAGTTTTTGACATAGTTTCATTCTATACAAGTGAATTTGGGGCCATATGGGACAGAACCAAATTGGAGCCTCCTTCATGGGAGGTGAGAACCTCCCACACCATCCTAACACTCTCCAGTTGCTCCCCGAAGTTCAGCATGTGGGTTTCAGTGGGCTGGGGCCAGGATTTGATCCCAGTACCTCACGGTTGCAAGGCAAGTGCTTAACATGTTGAGCTATCCTGGCATCTTCTAGATATGTCTTTAATGCCTCAAAATATTCTAATTTTGCCTTCATCATAAATTTCACAGTTGTTATTGGCCTAACCATGTATTAATAGTTACAAAAAAGTGCTTATTCGAACAGTAATAGAGGTATGGGTGGGAGCTCACAGCTTGTCTGCATTATAGAACAACAACTAAAGCAATACTTTAAGTGGCAGTAAGGCTGGGATCAGATCTATCTTGCTGAATATATCTCTTATGCTTGACACAAGGTATTCAGATAATATTGGTTAAATAATTACAAAAATAAAAGTAAAAATTTAAAGTAAATTTACTATTATTTCTTCCACTAAAATTAATTACTCCTTTGATTAAAAACATAAGAATATTGGTCTACTTTAAAAAATACAAGATATTGATTTTTTTAATATAAGATGTGTTTTATAGTTGACTTTAAAGATTTATAAAAATTCCTATTTTAGTTCAAAAATAATATTAAACACTTATTACTGCTACTAAAAATTATTTTATTTATTATACATTCAGACATGGAATAAGTGACTACCTTTGTGCTCACTGAATGTTGTTTACTTTTCTGTGGCTTCAAAAAATCTCTATTAATAGAGTTGCTCTAATTTTATAGTAATATAAATAATATTGTATAGTGTCTTACAAAGATTTATTATAATTTGAGATATTTAAAGTTTGTTAAAGTGTCAAAAATCTACTGAAAAAGAAAGTGATGCTATTTAAAGCTGTTCTAGATACCTACTGAACTAAATACCTAATTTAAAACTAACATATTCTCTTTTTCCATAGTATTATCCTTCTGATTAAATGAAAATAATGTTCAAATCAGCATTTCATGTAAAGAAATACATCTGATAAAGACTAAAAATACTGTATCTCCTATTTTTCAATCAGGTTTTTTTTTTCTGGTAAATATCATCTTAAGAATAAAGAGGATTTTTAACTTATAAAAAGCAATTGTTTATGATTGTCTAAATATGGCCAGCTTGTTGAACTCACCTTTATTGAACAGATGGCAGGTAACAAATTGATCTCAGCCAATATAATCTGTCAAAACAATCTTCCATAAACAGGTGTCAAATAATTATCTAAATGAACAGATATGTAATATAATAAAAAAGAAATAGGTACTGAACAGAGAACTTAAGCACCTCAATTTTGAACCTAACCTTTAGTCATACATATGATACAAAAATTAACGAATACCAAAGGCAAAGTATAACTATGAACAGCAGTCTATTTTTTACTTAAATTTTGCTTTGTTAAAACAAGTTTTAGATTTTTATTCACACAGAATTCTGATTACAACCTTACAATATGTCAGTAATATACAAAGTTTTTAGTTCACATGTATATTTAATGCCATATCATGACTCAAAGCAATAAAACAAAGTTTGTTAAGAATCCAAGTAATTGTTGAAGAACATTATACATAAATATATAAAACATTAAATACATATATTTATACAATTATAATAACTAAAAATATACAACCAAATACAAAATAAAAAACTTCAATTTTCTAATAAGTGAATGTTTTTACAAATTATGAATATTTGTGTATATTGAATTATAAATACATTTGCAAAAATAAAAATTATCTGGTTTAATTTAATGTAAAGTTAACAATTGATCAAAATGTATTTGCAAAATCATTATTTGCCTACATAGTTAGACATTAACATTGCCAGTGTAAACACACAAAAAGTTTTATGCTGACCTAGTCAGTCATTTTGACTTCAGTTAATTTTATCTCAATGACTTATCTTGCCATTAGAAAGTTCTAGGGGAAGCCGGACGGCTCAGTGGGTTAAGCGCTCACTATGTAGCGCCAGGGACCGAGGATCGAATCCCGGCCCTGGCCCGTGTAGAACCATATGCTGAACTGGGGAGTTCCCCCAGTTCAGTTCTCTCT
>PVKE010012381.1:0-38371 GCA_004027555.1 Craseonycteris thonglongyai | reverse complement strand
TACATCCTGGCACATAATAATTATTTTTAAAATAGCAGCTGTTTTTATAATTGCAACATAACATGAGTTCTTTTCTGATGATCATCAGCTACGGCTAATACTACCCGCTTCACTTTCCCTTGTTTGATGTTAGCCTGACAAATGAGGCCCTGTCCAGTCCTGACTCTGCTGCAGTGACTTGGGAATCTGTCGAAATTTGTGCAGCAATGTTGAATATCATCAGATGTGTGAACTGAACCCCAATGAATAGTAACGTCTGTTAACATTGAATTATTGTTGTCTGCTTATAACATTTTTCTGAAGCAGTTCTGACAAGTGAGGTCAAGATCCGTGGAAGAGCAATGACTAAGGTTTTCTAGAATTGTGTCTGTGGATTTCACATGCAGGTGCATTACCTAGACAAGATTCAGAAACGGCTTCACTCGGGACTTTTGCAGGGGCCAGTGTGTTTGAAGAGCATTTGAGATGCCAAAATGTCCATTGTTTCCTGTCTCCTCAGCTCATCCTGGTCCCATCTGTCTGAAACTTTTTTATGGTCTTCCTATATAATGAGGGTCCTATGACAAATTCTTAGATTGATTCAATATAACTCATGTTGAGCACCCCCATTTATTTGTTTGCTTATTATATTCTTCCTCCATATTCCAGAAAGGCTCAAAGTGGTTTGCACCAATACTGCTGTTGGAGCCATCTTTAAGGGTAGCCTATAACCTCCCTCCTCTAAGAACTTCCCCTCTGAGAGACAGTGGTGGGTGAAAAGCCATGTTTGTACTTCATTACCCCTTCTGTGTGGTCCTGGGTGAATAGACCTGGTGGAGGTGACTGACCCAAGCTAGGCCAACTGCAGTCTTTCTCCTGAGAATTTGAAATTGGTAGTTGGACACAGTAGTCACTTTCCACTGACTGGCTGAATGAGACCATGTCCATGTACCTTTTTTACCGAAAAGAGAAGGAAACTGGTCTACAGAGGCAGACAGAATGAAACAGATCCAACTAGACATGGAGCATTTGGGGAAGAGAGAGGAGAGAGACTGGGAGAGAAGAGGCCTCAATTTCTGATCTTTCTCTCAATTCTGGTTCTTGTTCCTCCTCTGTGTCTAGGAAATAATCCTGTAATATTACATTAACTCCCTCTTTTACCTTTTAGCTTAAACTAGCTCAAGTAAGTTATCCACAAACAGTTTCCAATTAAAATAAAAAACGTTGCAACAAGATAAAGTCACACATAAAATGTGTTGACAAATGGAAAATGAGACCCAATGGCTAGAACAATGTCAGGAGACATGGGAGAACAGTCATGGCAGCCACAAGACCCTATGCATTTTGCTTCTAGTGGCCAGCAAATGCCAAGGAGAACAGGTCTTCAGGTATCGGTCATTCTCAAACCTGACTGCACATTAGGGACACTGGGGGCTTCTGAAAACCACTCCCAGGCCCTGCCCTAGAGACCACAATTTAAATGGTCTAGATCTACATGTTTTTTGTTTTTTTGACAGAGAGAAACAGAGAGAGAGAGAGAGAGAGAAGGGGGCAGGCCCAGAGCAGTCTCCACAGTTGCATGTCATCAGTTTTCAACATAGTTTCATTTCACACAGGTGGGCAGGGGCCACGCAGGGCAGGAATCAAGCCAGGGGGGGCTCCCGCATGGGAAGCACACCCCTGCAAGCTGGGGTCCGAACCCCGGGCCTCCTGCACATGGGAAGATCGCCACAGTGAGAAACAAACTGGGGCCACACCCCAGTTCAGCATACGGGTCCCCACAGGCCAGGACTGGGACTCAATTCTCAGTTCACAGGGCTGCAAAGTGAGCACTTGACCCCCTGAGCCATTCCAGCTTCCCCCTGGGCCTGCATGTTTATATTGCAAAAACTCTCTTATAATACTAAAGTGCAGCCAGGATAGTGAGCCGCCAAGTCACATTACTAACAATATGTAAAACTAAAAATAAATAGTGAATCAAACCAAAACAGTTTCTCAAGGGAAGTACAGGCTCCTCACTTGCAGGGCGTGTGTGATGCACTAAACAATGTCCTCAATAATATCTATAAATACGGAAGAATCCCTGGAGGTGAGCTGATGGATAATCCCAAAGCACCATCCAGGAAAACGCATGCATGGGTGGGATGATGCATCTCTGCTGCTTGGCGTCATCTTGGAACGGGTTTAGAGTGTTTGGAACTGCTGTTTATACTAACAGTGCTGACATTTAAAGCAACATTTTTGAGGAGTGGGTCTACAGTTTTCATCAGATTATGAGCAGTGGTTTTGAGCTCTCCAATGTAGCAGAGCCACTGGAAAAGAGTTCATGCGCACTGTTTTCTAACAATCTCTAACTATGCAGAACTCTCAGCTGCCCGACTGGGTTTCCAGGTAGACTCCTTTATGGGCACCTGGCATGCGATACAGGGCACCATGTGGCTGACTTGAGCATGAGGCCAATTTGCCTTCTAGTCAGCTCACAGGGTCAGGACCCATATCCCCTTTGGAAAGCTGCGGAACCTGGCAAGGACACAGCAGGAATAGGAGGCAAAGAGGCCACCAAAGGAGGCCTCTCCAGGAAGCGCTTAGGACACACTCCATTGCACAGACAAAAGGGCAGTCAGGTTCCAAAAGTTCTCCATCTGAGCACAAACAGCAATAATTCCTGTTCAGAAAAAATGTGAAGCTGGTGGACCCAATCCCATCTTGTTCATAAAACATCTCTGTAAGTACCCACGGAACATTTAACCTTGAGAAATATAGTTTTCCTGGTGCCCTCTCAAAGCTAAATTGTTTGCAAAATATATGACTATGTGACTGAATTACTTAACTTGTGCCTTAAGGTTCTTGAGCATAAATCAGTTTAATGTTGGAGTCTGTCTACCGAAAATGATGACTTTGTTTTTAGAAGCATTTGATCAGTAGTCCTTTACAACATTAATTAGATAGGAGGCAAGTTATCTATTAAACTCGGTATTGGCCCATGAAACTAAACTATAGTATCTATGAATAAGTGAAGATTCTCCCTTCAGTTTTTGAGAACAAGGGGGTGATATCCTGATATCTTAATCACTGAAGAGGAGTAGCAAGACTGAGGTATTAACTGAATGGAAAGCTGGCCACGGTAGGTGCCTGATCCACCTCTTTGGGAAATGCCATCTGATTCATCAAAAGAGTATTCTTACTGGGTAAATTCCTAAATCAGGGGTCAGAAAACCACAGACCATTGGCCAAATCTGGTCTTCAGCCTATGTTTGTGTGGCCTACAAGCTAAGAATGTGTTTTATATTAGCAACTTGCAAGCTAAGTTTTGAAGGGAAGACAAGAAGAACATTCTAGGTAAAAAGATCAGCATGAGGAAACATGGAGGCCTAAAGTCACTCTCCCAGCACAGAAGCAGACTGCCTTACCCGACATGGAAGAATCAAGGAGTTCATGAATTGGAGACCAGAAATACTAAGTAACCTACAGGAGAAGTCTAGCTTTAGAACTTGACTGCTCATCAGTTAGGAGGTGCCAACGTCATTTCCACCACATCACGGGGCACCTGCTTGTGCAATATGAGCTGTTTGGTTCTTTAGTATGACTGACTCTGTGCTCATGGGCCACAGGGGTGAGCAGTCCTGAGCCACCGGAAGCTGACACCCTGAGGTGAAAACTCACTGCTGCCTGTCAGAAGTACCTGGCAAAGGAAAAGGTGAGGTGACTCAAGACCTGAGGTAGTGAGGAGAAGCCAGCCTCGATTCCACTGCCTGTCAGGGCAGCTCTTCACAGAGATGGAGGAATGGTGAGCACACTCAATGGAGCCCATCGGGCTCTACGTGGGAGGAGACAGATCAGTCAGAGCATATCAGGTAGGTTGTGTCCGATGTTGAGCACCACAGTCTGTGGAGAGTAGACTCAGAACCATCTCACTTGATGCTTAACTTGGAGCAGGACACAGGAGCAGGGGCCGGGGACAGCGGCCACCCTCATTTCCTGGACATCGTAGAAAATGAATTAGGTTTTCTTAATCTGCACCGGACAGGGGAACTAAACCCTCAGGTGAAAACAGCAAGAAAGATTTTGGTTCAGCATAAAGAATTTTTTTATCATTAATAACTATGTATTGAGTATCTAATACATGCCAGAACTCTTCTAGGTACTTTGTAGCACTTGGAGCTCTCCAACCATTGAGATGCCTTGTAAGGTAGTGAGCTCTCTGTCACAAGAGATGTTCACATCGAGGCAGGTTGTCCTCTTAGTGGGAATGTTGAGGGACAAAGTGAAACCTGATGCAGGAAACTAACCCAGTTGGCTTCTAGTTTCTCTTTATCCCTGTGACTCTATGACACCTACTTCCTAAGGATTAAAGGCACTTGCATAAGTTACATTCAGAGTTCTGTGCATACATAGTATCCTCTGGAGGCCAAAGAGAAAGGGAGACACCACCACCCTTGCCCCCTGGGGAGAAAACCCATATACAGGAAAGTGAAATGACTTCATTAAGCCATACAGACAACAGGGTCAGAAGCAGGACTAGAGACCAGGGTTTCTGCCTCTGAGTCCAGCATTTGTTCCTCTCTGCCATGTGGACAACACCCCACTGGCCTGCTGGGTGATAGACCTGAAGGGGCCAGAGCCCCATAGATTGCCAGGCAGTGTAGTGTCAGTCCCAAGCCATTCTGTAAATCTCGGGTGACAACCAGGTGTGCCTTGTGGGCAGTGCACTCATATAGGGCTGCGTCTTCAGAAGGGCCTGGCTCTTGGGTTTTAATGCTCTATAGTCACCATCTTGAATGCTTGGTAATGTTATCTTTAAATATGTGTTTCCTAAGTGAGGTCTGATGGGGCAATGAGCATTCACAGGGGCTTAGGGCCTCAGATCACTCATGGTCCTTCCTCCTGCCACGTCCTCAAAACCATTCTTGGGGGGCCTGCTGAGCTTCTCTCTTCCCGGCTTCTGCCCCACAACCACTGCTGCCCCCCACTCAGGCAAGGCACAGGGAGTATTGGGGTCCAGTGCATACGCAGCATTCCGGGGCAGGGCTTGGCAGCACCACAGTGATTCTGGTGGGTGGCCAGCCAGAGGCCAAGCCTCCTGCCCCCAGTGCAGGTACCAAGACTTCCCAGCATGGATGCTTAAAGTCTGTGGGGGAGCCCATCTGCTATGCTTGGGTAGTGAGCTCATGGTTAAGAGGAGATGCCTGGCTTGATTTCTCCAGGCCCTCCCGCCCAGTGGCTATAGGAAGCCTCAGTCCTGAGGCTGACAGGAAGGAGCCAGGAGGGGGAAGCTGGTAGTTCGCAGTCAGGAACAGTTCATGTGCACCTTGCACCATGGAAAGGGGCCGCAGGACACGGGTGAGGAGCCACACTGTCCTGGAAGTGTTCGGTGCCTTGAGCGCCCCCTCAGCCAGCTCTGTGCCTAAGGGGAGATCGCTTCCTTCTCATACCTTCCTGAGCCCGGTTTGGGTTTGTCACTTGGGCCGGCTCAAGGCACCCTCTAGGGAGGAGCTGCAAAATAGAAATCATAGGCTCTTATATTTGCATTTAAATTTGCACTGCACAATATAAAGATGAACAGTGAAATTTATGCTAACAATTGAGAACTAATCTTTCTTAGAACGACATTAAATAGCAAATGTAAAGCATTATGACAAGTGGGAAAGAGAGACCATGGAAGAAAGGAAAAAGCTGTATCAGCAGCTTTACCTACTTATGAACTGTAGGGCCTCCATTTCAGTTTTGCACTGAGCCTCAGAAATTATGCAGCCAGTTCTGGTGACAACGTGCTCCTTGCATAAGGCAACTCTTGTGCCAGCCTGGCAGCTGACCCTGAAACCAATAGCCAGAACCCAGCCCCATAATAATGTTAGTTTCTTTGAGTGCCCTGTGATGACTCACCACTCAAGACTATATATTTCTCACTTGTCTGAATGCAAAGTAAAAATGGTTATTTTTACAGAACAACCCAGAGAAAATACGAAATTCAGCCCATCTTTATGCACTGCTGCACCTGCAACACGCAGCACACATAATAAATCTGTCTTTGGAAACTTGCTCCTGTGCAGTTTTGACACAGATAAACGACAAGTATTAAATCTTAAGGGGAAAGAACCAGCTGCTGTAGTTGTGGAATTACTAAAACATGAGGCTCTAGGCCAGCTGATTTGAAGCCCCGTCCAAGGGCCTCCTGGACAGGGGGACAGGTAAGCTGGCAGAATGGCCGCAGTAACCTCACCATGTCTGTCTTCACCAACACAAAGAAATTCAAGGTCATGTCTAATATCACTGGATCTGAACTTTGGAAGCCACTGGACTTTGACTGGAATGAGGACCTTGTTGGAGACAGATGCTACAGTAAGCCAGCGGTTCAGAATTTAGATGTCACTTTTAATCAGAACGGGTACCTGGGAGAGAGCAAGGACTCGCACTAGACGTGTTTATTTGTTCACTGTTCAGCTCAGCATAGTTTGTAGGAGTCAAGGGTGAGAATGGGCAGAATTCTAGAACACCAGAGCCATACTCAGCTGGTAGCTGATGCATCCCACACCTGGAACGTTCCTCTGCCCCAGGGTGGAATCCTTGCAGGGAGGGGCCGGGGCTTTCCTGACTTTATGACCCTAGTGCCCCATACTTCGCCCAGCCTACAGTGGGAGCTCAGGGCTCTTTTTAAAAAAATTAAATTCACTCCAACTCCTTCATTCTTTACATGGGGATACCATGGCCCAGAGAGTTTGGGTGGTATTCCCCAAATCACACAGCTACCCAGTGGCAAAGCTGGGACCAGAACCCAGACCTTCTGAGCCCAGTGTAAGCTATTTCTATTCTATTGTACTCCAAGAGAAAACTGGTGTTATTTTCTTTGAAGGTAATATGTGTTGCAAATTGATGGAAAACAATCTCAACAATGAGCTACTTCCCAAAATATTAGTGGAACGGAGGTCCGGAGAAGGGTAGAGGCCCAGGTGCTGAGCCCACCCAGCACAGTGGGGGCTGGCAGCTGCTCAGACAAGGACACCCCAACCCCTCAGCACAGGGGGTGGGGCTGCTGTTGGTTCCACCAAACATCCCAAGGTGAACGCTCTTTGCAGGAAAATGATACCTGTTGATAGGGGGAAGAGCCAAACATCCAGAGCTCCTCGTGGATTAACTCATTTCATCCTAACAAGCCAGTGAGGGTGGCACTGTTTTTCATTCAACTGGACCAAAACTGAGGCCAATCTGCCAGTGAGAGGTGGAGCTGGCTTCTCCCTGAGAGTCTGGGCCTTGCCTCTCAGCTCATTTGCTCTGCTGCCTGTCTGACCCTGGGAAAGGCAGGGGGAAGTCCTTCAGAAGGGGTAGCTTCTGACTCCCTTGCATGGACACAGAAGCCCAGCACCAGCCACCGGGAAGGCCGCTCCTGGGGCCAGCTCTGGCCCTGGGCTTCTCCGTTTCCTGGAGCCAGCACCTGAACTCATCAGACTTGGAGCTGCACCCTCAAACCTCCTCCATCCCATCATCCTCCCAAAGGAGAAGGGACAGGGTGCAGCACCCACAGAGCCCAAGTTCCGTGGTCCTCACATCTCCCCCTCACTGACCATGAACTTGGACGGGTCACAAAACACTGCAGGTCTCACTCCCTTTATCCAGCACTGCTGCACAGGGTGGCTCTGAGGACCAAATGAGCCTCACCTGTGACAGCAGGTTGTCCAGCGTTAGCCAGCACTCAGCCCAGTCCAGCTGATTCACAAACACTTGAGACCAAATACCAGACAGTGTTTGCGAGCACAGATGTTGGAGCCAGATATGGGCGAGTTGGTGAACATTTCTCAACCTTCACTTCTATAAAAGGGGCATACTAGTACTGCCTACTGCATGAATGTTAGAAGTACTGCCTACCACAGGGACGTTATATATGCCATATCATTCATTAAAATGAATAGTAAAAATGTTGTCTGACTTTAAATACTACGTAATATGATCACTGATAAGGGATGCCGGGAGAGTTCAGCAGTTGAACTTTTGCCTTGCAACCACAAGGTCCAGGGTTCAATTCCTGCCCCAGCCATGCAAATCCCATGTGCTGAACTGCGGCGCAACTGGTAACTGCTGAGACGGCTCAGCG
The DNA here is from genome assembly GCA_004027555.1 of Craseonycteris thonglongyai. NCBI lineage: Eukaryota > Metazoa > Chordata > Mammalia > Chiroptera > Craseonycteridae > Craseonycteris > Craseonycteris thonglongyai. Next base: position 30,306 of record PVKE010012381.1, on the reverse strand, counting down.
GCAAATGTTCTCACCTCCCATGCGGGAGGCCCTGGGCACTGTTTCCATCCGGCACAGCCCCACATCCACCTGTGTGGGATGAAACCATGGCACACTGATGATGTGCAAGTGTGGAGACTGCTCCGGACCCTCCTCCCCTCTCTCTCTCTCACCTTCTCTCAAACATAAAATAAATCTTTTTTAAAAAAACTATTAAAAACTATATAATCACTGATAAAAAGTCCTCACATATGTTTATTAGCTATTAGTATTAATAATTTTCAACTAAATACAGTTATAAATTATAAAAAAGACAATACCTGTAAAGTGCTTAGTCATATTTCTTTTTTTAAAGATTTATTTTTATTGTTTTTGACAGAGAGACAGATACAGAGACAGAGAGAAGGGGGAGGGCCCAGAGCAGTCTCCATAGTTGCACATCATTGGTTCCTCCACATAGTTTCATTCCACAGGTGGGCGGGGCCTCACCGGGCAGGAACTGGGCCGGGGTCTCATCCTGATGAGAACTGAACTGGGGGCACTCCCCAGTTCAGCATATAGGTCCGCACGGGCCAGGGCCGGGATTCAATCCTCAGTGCCCAGGGCTGCAAAGTGAGCACTTAACTCACTGAGCCATCCCGGCTTCCCGGCTTAGTCCTATTTCTATCACATAGTTTACACTCAATAAATATAAGCTACTAGATAATCTTATTTTATTATTGCTGTTATTTTTTTGTGATTTTTAAAAAAAGATTTATTTTATTGTTTCTGACAGAGAGAGACAGAGAGAAGGGGGAGGGCCCAGAGCAATCTCCATAGTTGTACATCATCAGTTTTCAACATGATTTAATTCTACACAGGCGGGTGGTGGCCGCGCAGGGTGGGAACTGGGCTGGGGGCCTCCCGCATGGGAGGCACACCCTAGTTCAGCATATGGGTCTGCACTGGCTGGGGCGGGAATTCGAACCTCGGTCCCCGGGGGCTACAAAGAGAGCACTTAACTCACTGAGCCATCCCAGCCTCCCCTGTTACTGTTGTTATCTGTAAGAGGCTTAGCACAGACAACTCACTTTCACAGATCTAAATTTCCTATCTTTGACTTAAACCCAGCCTGACTCCTACAATAATGCGTAAGTAAAATATTTAGGTGTTCTCCCATTGTATGTGCCAGGTCTCTAAAGATAGGATTGCTAGCCTGAGAAACTAGGGTGAAAGGAAAACCAATGCCCAAGTCCTCATCACCCATGTGTGCCTGCTTGGCCCAAGGTGTCTCTTGGGAATTTACAACACAAAGAGCAGCCTGAGGACAGTCAGTATTAGGCATCCCCGGGGAGCAAGTGGGCAATCCAGAATCTCAGGTCCCACGCCAGACCTCCTGAGTCAGGATCTGTGTGTTAACAAGCCCCTGCTGATCCCATTCACAGCGGAGTTGAGCAGGACTGCCTGAGGACTCAACGGGACCACTGCCCTTATCAGCCTGGCCTGATCCAGGTAACAGGGCTGGACTTTATCCTTAATTCCCCACCACTTCAGCTGCAGAGCTGGTGGCAGGGACATACAACCCTCACAGGACCCTGTGATCAGAAGGGCTGGGGCCTGGTTTAATATTCTGCCATGGTTGTCTTAATAATTTACTAAATTCTTAATAATTGGAACAAGGGGTGCCACACTTTCATTTTGCATTGAGTCCCACAAATTAGGTAGTTTCAATGCCTGGTACCCGGGACTGCAAGGGCTGGAGCCTAGAATCTGCCGGACTTTTGCTCCAATGATTGGAGGTAGAACTTCACATGGCTTCCTTGGGATTTTTTTTTTTTTTTTAAATTTGATGTAGCTTTTATTTAAAAAAAAAAAAATCTGTGGAATGCAAGGATTATGGGATGTTAATAGGTATCATGTAACAAATGAGTTCTGTGGTCTAATAATTATGAAAAGCATTGCACAATGTTTTTGAACAGGAGAGTCTCAAATCTTACTATCATATCAAAGGTCCTGAAAAATTCATCAATAAATAGACTCAATTAGCCTTGAATGTGCATTCCACTCATTCAACAAATGTTTACTATGGTATGCGTCTCCTGTGTCAGGCCCTGTCAGAGGTACTTGAGATATATCGGTGCCAAAAGAGAAAAAGAATTTTGTCCTCATGGGGCTAACATGCTGGACAGTTGAGATGAGGAATACACAATAAACATAAGAATAGGCAATTTATGAAATATAGAAAATGATTAAATGCCATGAAAAATTATGGGGATATAAGGAGGATTAAGAGGACTGATACAGGAATGAGAATAGACTCTATTCACTCTGTGAACAGAGTGGCTAAGAGCGGCCTCATTGAGAAGTTGACATTTGAACAAAGGCTTGATGGAAGCAAGGGGATTATACAGATACCGGTACTTGGATACTTGGGAGAAGAGCATTTCAGACAGACCAACCAATGCTAAGGCAAGAGCAGGTCTGATGTTCAAGCAAAAGTGAGAGGCCACTGGGAATAAAGCAAAACGAACAGAAGGGACACTCATGAGAGAAGAGATGAGAGAAGACAGCTCAGGAGGGTTCAACTGCGTTGTGCCTACTATGTATGGTTACACGGTGTCCCCGTGCTCAGGCGGCCTGGGAGAACCGGTGTCCGGGGAATGTGGAATGCTGGGAAGTGGTACGAATTCCTGCAAAGGGAGCTGGGAGACTGATCCCTTGACTTGGCTGGGGGTGGGCTCTGGTTCATCCTCCAAGTCACTTTCTAAGTGACAGTGCAGGTTCCATAAGGATCAGGAAAGCGCAGCTGCCACTTGCCATTCCCCAGAGGCATCAACCAACCCCATACATGCAGCTATTCTTAAACATTCTCAAAGTAAAATTGTCCTTAGCATTTGAATCCCACATGCATAAAAATGTGAGCAAATGCAGAAAAAAGCACATCCTTCCAGCGTCTTCCGTCTCCATGAATGGCCTCGCTGTCTCCCTCGCTGCACAAGGCAGAGTCCAAGGAGGCTCCAGATAGGTCCCTCTCCTGCCGCCCCCTCTTCACCAGACACTGTCAAGTTTCCTCAGGGGCTTTTCAGTGCTCTCTCCCACTCCTTTCATCACTGCCCCCCCCCAAGCTGCCACCATCCTTATCTGGGCCCCTGTCGTGGCCTCTAAACTCTCACCTCACATCTATCCTGCCCCTTCCTATCTGTTCTGAATGGTCTCCTCAAAATACAGCGCTGATCACGGATTTCCTGACCTTACTGTCTGCTTACTGATCGTGCTGCAGTTGAAGGATACAATCCTTCGTGCAACTACAAGCCCCTGCGGGAACTCAGGCCTCCGCTGGCCGCTGGCTGTACCTCCTCTCTGCTCCTGGAGTCTTGGCACCTTCCAGGGTCTCTGTGCTCTCAGCCCGCCCCCTTTTCCTGTCCTTAGTGGTTACAGCACACAGGACCTGTCTTCGAATGCCAGCTCCAGCTTCTTTCTTTAACTGTGTGGCTTGGAGCACAAGCCCTTTGCATCTGTTTCCTCATGTGTAAAAGGAGGCAGTACGAGGAGCAGTCGCTGCAGGAGTAAAGGAAGCGGCACACGTAGAGCACTTAGTGCCAGACACAAACATTCATTGTCAGCATAACTCACCCTTCAGGCCAAGCCCCCTTCCTCAGGCAGGTCATCCCGGCATGCCCCGCACGGCCCGTGCCCTTCCCTCAAGGCCAGGTGCCCCACTGTGTGTGCCCAGTGGATTTGCCTGCCTTCTGCTCTAGGCCACAAGCTCCCTCAGGGTAGAAGCTTAGCCTGCTTGCTCACCACGGTATCCTCAGAGCCTAGATGGTTTCCCAGTCAACCTTCCCTTCTATGGTGCAGTGTGGAGGGTGTGGCCATGGGGACTGATGTGAGATTTCTGTCACCATCTATGTAGCTGGAGAGTTCAAAGACAAGAAAAGGTGCCTAGACCATCCTGGGAGTCTGACCTCAAGTGATCTGCCAGTTTTCAGCGAGCTCTGAGGGGAGGTGCCCCCTGGAACACTGCACAGCTCCACTTGGGGTCTCCTGCCAGCCTGAAGACTTGAGAGTGCCGCCCACTGCCCTGCTCCAGCGCCCCCACCCCCCACCCCCGTGGAGGGCAGCCTTCCCCACCCTTGTTAACGCCCCAGCCTTGGGAAGGCACACCCAACATGTCTAGCCTGGCTACAGAGGTGTGTCGTTTTGATTTCCATTTCCCCATTACAGAGCATAAACAGATGTTCACACTACAAATAGTACCTTGTTTCGAGTGGTAGGTACCTTTACAGCCTACACAGGAGTGGCACGGAGAGGGTCCTTATACAAATAGCGGAGTGCTTGCTCTGAGCCTGGGACAGGCTGAACTTTAAGCAGTCTCATTATCCCATTTTATAGATGAGGAACTGAGGCTTCAGAATCCCAAGTCTCACAGGGCTCAGGGGTCTAGAGAGGGCCTGGGGCCTAACTATGTAGCACACTGTGTTAGTTTTAGCTTGCCCACCTTTGCTGGGGAAAATGTCACCCTAGGTCTGAACTTGGTGTTTTGGCCTCTCTATGAAGAAGTAGACTTTTTCAAAGAACAAGGCTCAGACTCAGGGAAACCCAGGTATGCACAGGGTTTCCTTGGGCAGGTCTCTTCTCTTCTCTGGGCTTCCTTTTCTGACCATAAATACTGATAGATGAGATGACCTTTCGGGTTTCCTGTTGCAGTCTCCATTTCTAGGTGATCTTCATGGCTCATCTGAATTCTACCCATGGAGAAGAAGCTATTTAAGTTGAAGCTTAAATAATTGAAATGCTGGCACATGGTCAGCCCTCAGAGTAATTTAAAGAATGCCTCAGGCATCTGGACTTTTCCCTTCATATCTGGGTTCATCCTCATCATTTTCTACCACTTGATGAGCCACGTGGGCTGTAGTAAAGTTTGTGGTTTATGAAAAAGATTTCAGAGCTCAACTCCCAAACAGGGAGCATGGAATCCCTGAGAGGAAAAGTCCAGAGTGCCACTGAAGGGGACAAAGAGACAGCATAAAATAAGAGGAAAAGTGACCACTCTCACTCATGAACATAGATGTGAAAATTCTAGACAAATTGCTGGCAAATTGAATTCAATGGCATATTTTATAAAATAAATTACCACGACCAAGTAGGGCTTAGGCAAAGAATGCAAAGCTGTTTTAATATAAGGAAATCTGTTAATAGAACACATCAATGGGTCAAAGAAGAGAAACTGTATAATTATCTCAATAGAAGCAGAAAAACCATTTATGAAGATTCAACATTGACTCCTGAAGGTGAACAGTCTCTAAAATACAAGGCATAGATGGTACAAGTGGACATCTGTCAGGGTTTTTTAGTGGGAGGACATTTCACACCTGAACATGCCCCTCCCCCCCCCCCCGTGTTTGGGAAATTTCCCACTGAATTTTGGTGGGAGGCAGAGCGACCCCCCACTCTGAAAATGGTGAAAACAGATGCTCACTGTTCTGGGCACGGGTCCCACTCTTACAGCAACAGTGAGACACTTGGCCTAAGTTCAGATGGTGGCGAAGAAGACAGGCAGCAGAAAATTGTTTCTGTTCCAATTTCAGCTTTATTGAATGCAGAGAATATTTCATAGTGTTCCAACAATAGCAGCAATGTCCATTTTCAGGGACAGCAGTGACAAAAGGACAAGTCATGGCATCCAGGCTCCAGGGACCAGCAGTGCTGGTGTTTCCAGCTGTGGCATCATACATTCCAAGATGGCATCATACATTCCAAGATTGCAGCAGCTGTTCCTCCCAGTTCTATGTCATGATCTGAGCTTAGAGCAAGTTACCCAGAATTCCTTTTTTCCTCACCTTCCACTGATTGTGTTAGCTATTCCAGATGCAATCAATAATTTTTTTTTCCACTTAAAACATCCAGAATCAATTCTGTTATTAAAGGTAAAATATCTTAATGATACAGAGACAATTCCTTAACATAAAAAAGAATATGTCAGGGATGCTGAGATAGCTCAGCAGTTGAACACTTTCCTCACAATTGCGAGGTCTGGGGTTCATTTCCCGGCCTCAGCCCATGCAAACCCATATGCTGAACTGTGGTGCAACTGGAGTACCCTAGTTCGTTTCCTACTCCATGTGGACCCACATCCACCCTTGTGGAATGAAACCATGTCACAACTAGTGATATGCAACTATGGAGACTGCTCTGGGCCCTCCCCACTTCTCTCTCTCTCTCTCTCTCTCTCTCTCTCTCTCTCTGTCTCTCTCACTCTCTCTCTCACTCTCTCTCTCTTTCTCTTTCTGCTTACCTTCCCTCAAACAATAATATATATACCATATACGTACATACATACATACAGTAGCCCTTGGTGTCTGGCTTTGAGATTCATCCATACTGTTTGCATTAATGCACCAAAATTTGTCCATTCGATGACATTTAGGCTGTTATCAGTTTCAGACTGAATAAAGCCTCTGTAAACACTTATGAAGAAAGCATCTATAAACACTTATGTAAATGTGTTTACAGAAACACATGTTTATTTTTACTGAATAAATGTCTACGAGCAGAAATGCTGGGTCATATTAAGTAAATATTTAACTTTATAAGAAACCACCACACTGCTTTCCCAATGCTGTCCTGACTTGCACTCCCACCAGCGTTCCCTGAGAGTTGAGGTTGCTCTGCATCCTCACCAGCACTTGGTATCATCGGTCTTTTCATTTGAGCTGTTTAGTGGATGTGCAGTCGTCTCCTGGTTTGGTTTAATTTTTATTTCTCTAATAATAGATGATCCTGAGCATCTTTGCATGTGCCTATTTGCCACCAATATCTTTTTTAATTAGTTATTTATCTTCTTATGATTGGCCTGTAAGATTTCTTTAGGTAGTCTGAACATAAATTCTTTAGAATATTTGTGTTTTGCAAATATTTTCTCCCTTTGGCTTATCTTTTCATTTTCTTAAGAATGTCTTACAGAAAAGCAAAAGTTTGGTTTTCGTAAAATCCAATTTATCCTTTTTTTTCTTTTATGACTCATATGTTTTGTGTCCTACCTAAAAAATTAATGTCTGCCCTAAGGATACAAAGATTCATTTCTCTTATGCCTCCTTCTTAAAGTTTCATAGTTTTAGCTCTTATATTTGAGTCTATGATTCATTTTGAGTTAAATTTTGTATATAGAGTGAGAAAATAATTTGTTTTTTGCATCTGAATGTAAGAATTTTCCAGAATACTGTTGTTATATAACATTATTCTAGACATTTTGGCTGGCATAATCAAATATAAAAAATAAGAGATACAATTATTGGAAAGGAAGAGAGAAACCATCATTATAGTCAATATGATTTCATACCCCAAAACCTCAAGAGAATCCATTGAAAATGCATAGAATTAATAAGGAGAACTCAATAAAATAATTCTTTACATAATAAACATACAAAAGTCAATAACGCTCTATATATCAGCAGTATTCATTTAAAGCATGTAACAGAAAAATAAAGAATCCTGTGCAAAACAAAGAGCAAAACAAAGATTACAGCTAAGAACACTATTAAAAGACATAAATTCCTACAAATAATCTTAATAAGGGAAGTATAGAGCCTATATATAACGAAAATCAGAAAGCTTTATTGAGGACATAAAAGATAACTAAATATAGATGTATCAATCTCTTAGAAGGAAAAACTCAATAATCTAAAGATGTTACTTTTTTCCAAATGAATTTATAATATTGGAGGGGTTTTTGGAATATGACAATTTTTTTTTAATTCATCTGGGAGGGTGAACAGAAAAGAATAGCTGGGGCTGGCGGGTGGGGAGATGTGTGTTGAAGAGAAGTGAGGAGAACCAGCCCTACCGTATATGAGGATACTTTAAAAAGATATCATAATTATAATGTGTTAAGGGTCACAGATTGAATAAATAGATGGGTCAGTATGCTAGAATAGGATAAATTGGTCTAAAATAGAACCTGATACATATTAAAACTTCATGTATTATAACTAAAGAGTCATTAATTCATTGGAATCAAGATATGCTGCAGAGGGAAAGCTGGGATGGTTCAGTGGGTTAAGCACTCGCTTTGAAGCCCCGGGGACCGAGGATCGAATCCCGGCCTCAGCCCATGCGGACCCATATGCTGTACTGGGGTGTGCTTCCAGTTCAGTTCTTGCTGGGACCTATGTGGGAGGCTCCTGGCCCAGTTCCTGCCCTGCGCAGCCCTGTGCCCACCTGTGGAGTGAAACTATATGGAAAACTAGCGTCAACTATGGAGACTGCTCTGGGTCCTCCCCCTTCTCTCTGTTTCTCTCTGTCAAAAGTCAACAAAATAAATCTTAAAAAAAAAAAAAAAGATATGCTGCAGAGTAGCAAGAATGGAAGAAAAAAGACCAGTTCTGAGGTTATAGGAATTGGCCAAGACAAATATGATGGCATAGAAGCTTCCTGAATTCCTAAGCCAGAGCTAAGCCACAGCCATCGGGCAAGTAGAAACAGCCTTTGAGGAGCAGGGCATTGCCACCTGGTCAGTGTGCAGAGGGAGTTGGGCACATCCAGGGCCCTCTACTGACAAAGATTAACATCATGCCAGCTGGCAAACGAAAAGACAGAAAGGGCTCTTACCCCTTTTTATAGTTCATGCAACAAACAGTGGGTTTGGAGCTGACGGGGTAACATATTGATAACAGACACAGGATGTAAATATGAAAGCACACTTTTCAAATACAGTTAGGGTCTTGGGTCTAGACCACGGGTGGCGAACCTATGCACGGGTGCCCAAAGTGGCACGTGGAGCAATCATTTCGGCACGCGGACTTATTGTTTTTTGTTATAAAAACATCCTATGCCTCTTATAGACATAAAAATAATCGATACCTCTATCTCACGCGATGGGTTGGCACGCGAGTCGAGCAAGTATACTCTTATTTCATGAACTTTGGCACTCAATCGCCAAAAGGTTCGCCACCCCTGGTCTAGACACATTCGTTAATATTCCAATGGCCAAAGCAAGTCCAATGTCAATGGGGGTGGGGGAATTACGCTACAAGAAGAGGGGAAGGGGGATAAATATGTGCCAAACATAATCCAAATGATCACAGAGGTAGTGCTAGTATGATGTCCTGATGGATTGAAAGGGGAGGGAAAGAGGATGACTTTTAGAGTTTGAAGCTGCTGAGTAGATGCTGATGCTATTTACAAAAATGGAAAGGACTGGAAGATGAACGGGTTTGCTGAGCAAAATCAAGAGTTTGGACTGTCTAACTATTGCAGTCTAAGAGGGAGATGTCAAAGGGGCAGCTAGAGGTGAGTCTAGGGCTCAAGAAAGATTACATCTAGAGATCTAAGCCTGACAACCATCAGCTTAGAGAAGGGGTTTTGTTCTGTGGAGCTGCTTGAGGTCACCTGAGGACAGAGTGTGGCTGGAGCAGAGGAACTGTCCCAGGATAGAGCCTGGGCCGCCCGTGTGTAGATAATAGGCAGGGAGGAGGGTCCAGTGAGAGAACTGCAAGGAGTTGCTGGTACTCAGAAGAAAACCAGGAGGGCGTGGTATCATAGGGGCCAGGAGAGAAAGGTATTTGCACAGGAAAGAGTGCCAAATGGAGTAATGTTGCTGGGAAGTTGAATGAGATGACAACAGAGATGAGAGGGGACTTTGGCAATAGCTATTTAGGGGACCAACTCTACAAAGGAGCATCGTGTTAGGTGCTAGAGATAAGATAAGTAAGATACATTTCTTGCCCTTAAGGAAATGCTGCCTGGTAAGAAAAGCAGACGTGCAAATAAATCATTGCAATACAGTGTGATAAATCTTATAATAGATTAACATTTTCCTAAATGTGTTCCACCAAACTCTATTAGAGAGAGATGTTCATCAGTGCTCTAAAACCAGTGTTCCAAGACCAAATATAAACGGAAACGCTGCAGACAGAACCCCATCTCGGGCTACAGCACCCACTGCAGGACTCTTAGTGCTATGCTCAGGGCTGAGGAAACAAACCCACTGCACCTCGGGCTCTTGTCTACACACCCAGGTCTTGTCTGGCATCCCCAGGAATCAAGGAAAAACAAGACCAGTTCCACAGTAGAAACAGCCTCGAGGCGTAGGGAAATGAATAGCCCTGAAGAGCAGCACCAGGCAGGGTGGCCAGAGAGCAGAGTTGCTGTCTGCAGCAGCACTGCCAAGGATTCCCCTGGGATGTGCCTGTATCCTGTGACAGAGCAGCAGGGGGACAGGAACGGCTGTTGCAGGACCCGCAGGCGGCCCTGCACCACAGGACCGAACATCTGAGACCTCCCAGCTGAGTCCACGACCTGCATTCCAGGGCAACCATTCACATGTTGCAGCAGAGTTGAGGTCTGGCTTTCAATTAATTTGGCAATTTCCCCAGAGGTGGGACAATTAGGGAAAATTAAATCACCAGCTGGCTCCTCTGCAGTTGCAGGTCTGCTTCCTTTCTCCCTGATCATTCAGGCACTGCCGGCAGCAGAGGCCCTGTTAACACTTCGTATCACAAGACCCATGCTGCTGAGCAAAATTCAAGTCAGTCCAGAGCCCTGGGTTTCCCAGGTGCTTTCCAGAGCAGCCTAACCTCAGGCAGGTAGGGGGAGGCAAGGCGAGTGAAGCAGGGGGTTCTCATTCACACCTATTGGTGGGAAACATGTCCCTGATCTGACAGAACAGGGGCATGACCATTAGCAACCTGCCAGGAAGTTGGAAGATGCAGGTCGTGATGTCCAAAGCACACAGCAAACACAGGTATGGCGGGAGCTGCCCGCACCTGGCGGGTGGCCTACCACCGCTGTCTGGACATCAGAAGGCACTTCAGGAATACGGTTCTGATAATGGCTCAGTCACTGCACAGCCCGGACCAATGTCTAGGAGCAAAGCAAGTGGCAGCCAACCCCAGAGAGAGTTGGGCAGCAGTTGAGAGTGAGGAGCCGGAGTTCAGCACAGGGAAACTGAGGCACAAGTCTGGACCTATGGGCTGTGATAATATGGAAGGGGAGAAATGTGGGAGTTGTTTATTTCCTTAGCAAATTAACCCTGAGAAAATGGCCAGGGAACCTGTTGTCCTGGTCAGGGTGAGAGAACATGGGTCTGCCCTTAGGGCTTCAACAGTTCTCATTGTGAGAAGTGAGGACCACCAGGGTGCAGAGGCTAAAACATCATGGATATCAGGAGATCCCACAGAGAAATGTCCTGCCTCCTCACCGCTCCTGATGTTTTCAAAGGCCCTTTCTAAACACAAGCTCTTTGGTTTAAAGGGCTGCGTGGGGAAGTGGGGATGGCTCAGCAGATTAAGTGCTCGCTTTGCAGCCCTGGAGGGATCGAATCCCAGCCCCATGTGAACCCATATGCTGAACCGGGGTGTGCCCCCAGTTCAGTTCTTGCCAGGGCCTATGTGGGAGGCTCCTGGCCCAGTTCCTGCCCTGCGCAGCCCTGTGCCCACCTGTGGAGTGAAACTATATGGAAAAACTAATGTCAACTATGGAGACTGCTCTGGGCCCTCCCCCTTCTCTCTGTCTCTCTGTCCGTCTCTCTCTCTCTATCAAAAAACAATAAAAATAAATCTTTAAAGGGCTGCATAAGTCACTTTTGTAAAGGATCAAGGAAAAATAAGAGTATTCTATTCTATTTGGAGCTGTTTTTGTTGCAAGGAATCAACAGTCAAGGATGTGGTTTATTGCAGTGACACCAAGAACTGAGACTAAAGGGACAGGGTAGGAAACACAGCAAAGGCTCTACAAGAACTAGACTGGGAATATCTCAGTCTCTCTAATGCCACAACATCTCTCTAAATCTAGTTCCTCTTGACTCTTGGTCAACCAGCTCCCTCTGCTCATTCAAACTGTACATGGCCCTCCATGACAGCTGTCAATCCTAACTCTAGGTCATTTTTAGTGTAAATAAACTACCGCCAACTGGCTACAGTCCCTGTGCAATTTCATCAAAATTCTTTAAAACTGAATCACGGGTTGTACATAAAAGGCAAGTCAATAGGACAATAGGTCATTAACCAGAAAATAGATTAGCTATTCACCAATTTTTGCCATGCCAAGGAGGGTGGGGCCACGTGATATTGTACTGTAGGGTGACCAGACGTCCCGCTTTTGGCGGGACAGTCCCGATTTTTAACAATGTGTCCCGCGTCCCGCGGCATTTTAAAAAAGTCCCGATTTTTGGAAAGAATGCACGACAAGCTAGGGAACAGCGGGAGATAAACCAAATTTTTAATCAAGAACCCCCTCCCCCCCGGTCAACGGTGTCCCACTTTACCAATGTTAAAATCTGGTCACCTTATAAATGTACTGTCTCTTCCAGGGTATGTGAGCAGGCAGACACTGAAGCCCAAATATAATAGTATAGAATTTTAAAGATGATTAGAAATGCAAACTTGTGGAAAGAATACATCACAAAATAGGGGTGGTAGCCTAAATAACAGCCCCCCGAAGATGTCCACATCCTAATCCCAGGAACTTGTTAATGTGTCACCTTATGTGGCAAAAGGAACTTGCAGAAGTGAATAAGTTAAGCCTCTTAAGATGGGAACATTATAATGGGTTACCCAGTGGTCCAACATAATCACAAGAATCCTTAAAAGAGGGAGGTAGGAAGATCAAAGACATAGTGTAGGAGATGTAACAATAGAAACAGAGATTGGAGTGATTTGAGGAAGAGGTCACAAGCTAAAGAATGCAGCATCTAGAAACTAAAAATAGCAGGAAAATGGATTCTCTACTGAAGCCTCTAGAAGGAACACAGCCCCATTGACATATATATATATATATATTTTTTTTTTTTTACTTTATTGGTTGAGAGAAGGTGAGAGAGAGGAGAGAGAGAGAGACCCAGAGTAGTACCCATGGCTGTAGTACATCATTAATTGTGACACAGTTTCATTTCCACACAGGTGAACGTGGGGCCACATGGGGTAGAAATCAAACAAGGGGCCTCCACATGGGAGTTGAGAACCTTCACCACCGAGCCATCCTGGCAGTCCCCAGCTGTGCCACAGTTCAGCACATAGGGCTGCACGGGCCAGGGCAGGGAATCGAACCCCAGACCTCCCGATTGCGAGGCAAGCGCTCTACTGCTGAGCTATTCCAGCATTCCTCATTGACATTTTGAATTTGGACTTCTGACCTCCCGAACTGTAAGAAAATAAATTGGTGTTGTTTTAAGCCACTAAGTTTGTTGCAGCAGCCACAGGAAACTAATGCGGCCAGGAACTAGGGGTTGCCATGATTCTGTTTCTATGTGTCTCTGTACGCACTTCAGACCCCGGGCTCCTAGAGAACCAGAACTGAAACTCGTTATCATTCAGGGTGCAACCTGAATTCAAGTAAATGTCACTCCATTGTGTAAACCTTGCATTTACTCTTTCTAAATCTGAAGGTTTGATTGAGTTGGCTCCTCACTATCTAATATGCAGTATTCCTATTGAGCAGAGAGTCATGCTAATGGAGCACCTTGGAGAGGCTTCATGCCAATACCCCTTAGTAGGGAGTGGCTTCCCTGTTGTCCACACAAAGGGCTCTGGTCTGATCAGCTGCGGCCAGGGCAGCAAGATTGCTGTCAATCAGCACAAGTTTACACACACACACACACACACACACGTTATTAAGGAAAGAATGGGTTGTGGGAGTCACATGAGAACACCTCCTCTAGCTAGCAGGGCTTAACATGGAGAAGTTTAGAAAACAATTTTGAGGTTTTAAGAGAAGAAAGGCCCGTTCTGACCTATTTTAGCATCTTTAATGCTACAGCTTGAATTGTCAGAAGCTTTAGAGCTAAAGAGCCGAGATTCCTTTCTTTGGGGTCTTTTGATCCCAGCCCCACTGTCTCCTAATCCCAGGACTAAAGGACTTCCTCCTCCACAGGCCCAGGCCCGTTCCTGCTGCCTCTCTCACCTTGCCTTTGACCCTGCAGATTGGTGCAAAGGACAGCACAAGCTTGCTGCTAGCCAGGAGCAGTATTAGGAGATTAAAGAAAATGAAAAAGAATCCGTTGAAGCCCATTTCCGTTTCTAGGCATGAAAACAGATGCGTTGCTTGAGCTTCTGGAAATCAGGATGGGTTAAGAATTCAGAGACATTGGAATTCCCACCTTCAGGACTGGAAGAAACCCAATTAGAGGTGTAAAGGCACAGGATGCAGGCTCGTTAGGTGTTGATACATCCCTAAAACCAGCTCATTGGCCCCCGGGAGCCTGACCTTAGACAAAACTGCTGGAAAAGGCTTGGAACGAGCTCACTCTGAAGCCTCCTTCAGATTCAATTTAGATCAGCCTTTTCCCTATAGGGTTTGTTTTGTTTATTACTATTATATTTTAGTTATTTATGTCTTCCTCTTATAGTATGCTACCTTTTTATTAAACAATCGGGCATCCCAGATCAGACTGTCTAGAAATAAACTGACACTTTTCTGTGGCATTTGTTAAAAGGCAAGGACTTTTTTTAACTCATTATTTACCTCTTTATGTACTTTCAGTGACTCGTCTCAAAGCAGTTCTAACAACTTACTTAACCTGAATTTTCAATTAGCTTTCCAAGTTCCTACTGTTAAATTAAACCCTTAAAAGTGTTTTGCGTTTTACTAAGAGCATCGCTCATCTCTGTGGGTGGTTCTGAGGAGAGCAGCAGAAACTGTGCAGAGAATTGGGCAGGAAGAGAGGCCTCAGCACACAGGACTGCGGGGAATACAGAGCTGGGCACCCTGAACTCCCTATCTTTGCGGAGACCATGTCTCTGCCCCTTGTTTGGTCACAGCCCCAGGCCTACACTTCTGCCAGCAGCAGCTTGGAGGCAAGTAGAATAAACCCTTAAGCTGCCACGAGACCTGGAAGCTGAGAGCCCTGTGGCCAGTACATGAAGAGTCACCGGTGTGCTTTGGGAAGCCCAGTGAGGCCCTGCCCCTGCCAGCTCTGTGACATCAGCATGCTGGACTGGGGCTGTGTGGACCGGAGGTGCCAACAGTTCATCTGGTCACCTACCCTCTGCTAGGCCGGGATGTGTCATGCCCACAGACGCGGGGCCTGGACAACTGGAACTATTCCCGGGCCATCTTTGGACCTTCACTACCTCCCAGAGACTTAGCTGAGACCCTAACCACAGTTCAAATTGTGCCCACTTGCCCACCTTCTCAATTGTATTTGCTTCAAACATTAAAAGAATGGAGTGCTAATAGTGGAAAGGTGAGCAATGTAAGTGGGGTCACAGGGCAGAGAGCCCTGCCTGGTTTCCCCTTAAATGAGAAGGCATCTGGTCTTGCCCCCAAGTTCCCATGGGCCGCTGGAGCCCAGGAACGGGGGTCGGTGTTGCCTTTAGGCTTCTTTAGCAGGGGGCTCAGGAGCTTCGTATTGTAGGGTGGGGCTTCAGGGCCCTGTTTTACTTCCACAGTAGGACCTGTCATAGATGTCTATGTGCTAATTTTTTAAGTTGGTCTTGGAAACTGTACATTTTTCTCAGTAACTACTCCCCCAAAACTAAATGAAGCTACAAGCTTCCATTTATATCAGCTAAATATTTATATCAACTGTGAGATCTCTCATAGATCAGATATAACTGATTGGCAGTTATATCTGGTTTTAATGAATGAAACTGTGAAAGTAAACATTAATATCTGCAAGTGAAAAGTACATGGCAGATAACATTTTCAAAGCAGGGAGTTCAACGTAGAAAATGATACAAAAGGTATCCATGGTGATGGGAAGACTGGGAGCACTGAGGTCAGAGCAGGGGCAGAGGCAGGAGTTCAGGAGAGGTGGTTGGATTGGATGTATTCTGTTAAAGTGAAAAGCCATGCATCTTAGTAGAAATAGTGTAGCCTACGTAAGAGGGAACTCTGGGCCATGACCTTGAGGTGTGACTTTGGGCAAGTCCCTTTCCTTGCTGGGTCTGTTTTCACACCTGTGCAATGAAGGGCATGGGCTTGCCTGATTCCCCTTCCCAGGGCTAGGGCTCTGGGCTCAGCCTGAAGGAAAGGGTATGGGGAATATAATGTCATTTCAAGGTCATGTGACCCTGAGTGAACTGCTATGCCTCTCTGAGCCTTAAATTTCCATGCATACTAGTGCCTCCCTCTCAGTACTTCATTAAGTCTCCAGGATTATTCCAGCCACTGATTTTGCTGCTTCTCTCCCCTTTTGAACTCTGACCCCTGGCTTGGATTTGTGGTTGGGGCACAGATAGTTAGCTCTGGGATTCCTTGCTGAGCCCCAAGACTAGTTGCCACAGACGTCCTGTGAGTTCCATCCCACTGGTCTCGGCCTCCTCTCAGGGCTGGCCCACTTTGCTCTCAGCCTTCCCATCGCAGCATCGCTTTTCTCTTTCCTTTTGAAGCTGACTGTTATTGAAGTCTGACGTGAGTCCTGGCAGAAGAAATCCATAAACCATAAACAGGTGTCTCTGCTTTAGCGTGAATGGCTGGGCTAATCCATCCCCACAGAAGCAGACATACTTTGCCATCTGAGTCGTGCCAAAGGAAACAATACTGAAGTTAGATTTCTGAATACAAAATAAAGAGTTCAAATATCCTATAGTAAAACACGTGCTTAACACAGAATTTGGCTGCTTCAACTTTTTGGAGAATGAGGAGGGAAAAGCTGCCCTTCAGAGGACTACAGGAGGGAGAGAAATGTTCAAATGAAAAATAGAAACTACTGTATTAAGAGAAGTAAGGTAAATTTCTAGCTTAAAGATTGACAGCCTTGATGCATGTGGGTTTTGGCTCTGGTTGAGGGCAGGGAAGGAGTAAAGTGAAAAATGACTCAGGTTGTGGCTAATATGCCTTTGGAGAAAGAAGTGTGGGACATGTGCTGAGGAGAGGCAGGTTCAGAGTGTGCTGAGCAGCCTCCAAGACAGCCCCGGTGAGCCTCACCTCCTGGGATTCGCACCCGTTAGGAATCCCTCCCCTGGGGTGTGGGCTGCTAATGAAGAGAGGTGGGGCATCACATCTGGTATTAGGTTACAAAAAGACTGCTTTCATCTCACTCACCCTCTGTTGCTCTCTCACTTGCTTGCACTGAGGGAAGCCAGATGCCATACTGTGGGCTGCCCTACAGAGAGACCCACATGGCAAGGAATTGAGGATGGCCTCTAGCCAACAGCTAGCTGATAGCCCTCGGTTCACCACCCTTGAGCAACTGCATTCTGCCAGCATCCATAGAAGTGGGCTTGGAAGTGGATCACCCTCCTGCAGCCACCAGATGAGACTGCAGCCCTGGCTAACATGGCAACCTTTTGGAGGAAAAGAGAAAGAGTGTTGAGTCTATGGTCTACACATTGTATCTTTTCTGAAATTGAATTTGTTTTCCTTTTTATTTTATTTTTTTACAATTTTTTTTAATTTTTCAATTACACGTGATGTACGATATTATATCAGTTTCAGGTGTACAACATACTGATGAGACATTTATATACCTTATGAAGTCATCACCCTGATAAATCTGGCACCCATCTGACACCATACATAGTTATTACAATATTATTGACTGTATGCCTCATAATGTATGTCACAACCATGACTATTTTATAACTATGAATATGTACTTCTTAGTTTCTTCCCCTTTTTTACCCACCCCTCCAACCACCCACTCATCTGGCAGCCATCAAAATCCTCGCTACATCTATGAGTCTGTTTCTGTTTTGTTCAATCATTTTGTTCTTTATATTCTACATATAAGTGAAGTCGTATGGCATTTATCTTTCTCTCTCTGACTTACTACACTCAGCACAATATCTTCTAGGTTCAACCAGGATGTTGCAGATGACAAGATTTTATTCTTTCTTATGGCTGAGTAATATTCCATTGTATAGGAGTATACGCATATATTCCGCCCCCCCCCCATTTTTTTTATTTTTTTTTTGCATTCAATATTATTTTCTATTAATTTCAGGTGGATAGCATAGTGGTTAGACATTTATATAATTTAAGAAGTGATCCCCCTGACTAGTCTAATACCCATATGGCACTATACATAATTATTACCATATCATTCCCTATGCTTTACTTTACATCCCCATGATTATTTTATAACTATCAATTTGTACTTATTAATCCCTTCTTCTTTTTTTACTAAGACCCCAAACCCCCTCCCATCTGGAAATCATCCAAATGTTTTCTGCATCTTTGAGTTTGTTTCTGTTTTGCTTATTTTCTTCTTAAGATTCTATATATAAGTTAAATCAAATGCATCTATCTTTCTCTGTCTGACATTTCACTCAACACAATACCCTCCATGTCTTCTGATTGAAGATTTTAATCCATTTAAATTAAAAGTAATTGTTGGTAGATATGTAGCTATTGTCACTTCATTGTTCATAATTTTTCTTTTTTTTTTTTCTATTTTAAAAATGTCTCTGTAACATTCCTCTTAATGCTGGTTTGGTGGTGATAAACTCCTTTAGTTTTTTTTGTCTGGAAAGCTCTTTATCTGTCTTTCGATTTTGAATGATGGCCTCGCTGGTAGAGTAATCTTTGTTGTAGGTCCTTGCTTTTTATCACGTGGAGTATTTTCTGCCACTTCCTTCTGAACTGCAAAGTTTCTGTTGAGAAATCAGCTGACGGTCTTATGGGAGCTCCCTTATAAGTTACTAGTTGCCTTTGTCTTGCCGCTTTTATGGTTTTCTCTCTGTCTTTAAACTGTGCCATTTTAATTAATATGTGTCTTGGTATGAGCCTATTTGGGCTCATCTTTTTGGGGACTCTCTATGCTTACTGAGCTTCTATATCTATTTCCTTTGCCAGGGTTAGAGAAGTTTTCAGTCATTTCTTCAAATAGGTTCTCAGTCCCTTGCTCTTTCTTCTCCTTCTGGTATCTCTATAATATGAATGCTGTTGTTCTTTACATTGTCCCAGAGGCCTCTTAAACTATTCTCATTTTTTTGGATTCTTTTTTCCTTTTGATGTTCTCATTAGGTGTTCTCTGTTATCTTGCCTTCCAAATTTTTTATTTGAACCACTTCACCTAAGTCTGCTGGTGATTCATTCTAGAATTCTTCATTTTAGTTATTGTATTCTTTATTTCCACCTGGTTCTTTTTTTTTATGGTTTCTGTGTTTTTCTTTATACCTGATATCTCTTTGTTGAAGTTTTCACTAAGTTCCTTGAGCATCCTTATAACCTTTGTTTTGAACTCTGTATCGAATAGGTTGTTTGCCTCCATCTCAGTTAGTTCTTTTTCTGGAATTTTCTGCTAGTCTTTCATTTGGGACATACCGTACTTCTTTGTCTCCTCATTTTGCATGTCTCACTGTATTTGTTTCTATGTATTGCATAGAGCTGCTATGTCTCTTAGTACTGCTGGATAGAATTATGTAGTAGGTGCCCTGTGGGGCCCTGGCACCATCTCCCTGGTCACATGTGCTGGGTGCTCTTATAGACACTGGTTTGGTACCAATGCTATGTCCAGAGCTACTTAGCAAAAGGCTCAGAGCACACCAAGGCCAAAAACCGCCCACCTGGGGCCAGTGGACTTCAAAAATTTTCCAAGAAAAGTTGCAATACAGAAGGGGCTGGTGCTCACCCAAGAAAGTGCCTCTGGTGTTGGTGGAGGTGAGTGGGGCAGGATCCCAGGGAGTCAGCAGGGCGGAGCAAGCAGAGCTCACCAGACCAGTCACGTTCAGATTTGTCTGTGTGGAGGGAAGCACAACACAGAAAGGATGGCACCCACCCTCCAACTGCACAGGAGAAGGACCACACACAGAAAAAATGGTGACCATCCTCTAGCCCTCACCCCAAAGCCACACACCTCAGTCTGCATCCCATATGCCTCCAATACCCCCTGAGTCACCATCCCTCTGCTGAAGCTCAGGGTTAGTGCCTACAAGTGACTGAATCTGTACAGGCACTGTAAGAGGATGCCTGCTCTTTCCGCCATTTTTGTCTCACCCAGAGGGTCAGAATCCCCACGATTTTTCACAGCCAGATGCTATGGGTTCCTCTTCCTGGCACCAGGACTCTGGCTGGGGGCCTGGTCTGAGGCTGGGGTCCCTCATTCCTCCAGGTGGAACCTCTGCAGTTGAGAGATCCCTCCTGATTCTCAACCGCCACACGGAGGCTTAGGGCCAGCCCATTTCTCATCTCTGCCCCTCCTACCAGTCTTGATATGGCTTCATTATATTTTTAGTTATAAAAGTTCTGTTCATCTAGACTTCAGATGGTTCTCGAGGTTGGTTGTTCTATAATTTAGTTGTTCCTTCACAGAAGGAAGCAGGCAGTGTTTACTCTGCCATCTTGGATCTCTCTCCTACACATTTTATCTTGAACTTTGAATTCATGCTATGAGGTACAAGTTGGTGCCTACATTGTGTAGATGTGGAAACTGAAACCCAAATAGATTAAAACTTACCAAATGTCATGTAACAAGTGAACAGAAGGATGGGGATTTGAATCCAGAACTGGCCACCCTGATTATTTCAGAAACACACTATGTTTATTTTCCACATATCCAGTAGAACTTAGAAATTAAAATGGATAGCTGTCCAGTAATGCAATGATTAATCACATGGAAACAGCAAAAACTGGGACTGAAGCACCATGCTAACCAAGGCCAAATCTTCCCTGTGAGGGAGATACACTCCCATAGCAACATCAGAAGCTGCTTGGAGCCTATAATGTAACTTTGGGGTAGAATTCTCCATATCCAAAGTGATCTAGTTCCTTTCATTTTCTTTAAATTTTAAAGACAACATCTGAATCTGATGCTACTACAGGCCAAGTACCACTTCTCATAACTTCGTATGTTTTAAGTCACTTAACCCTGTGAGGAAGGTACTATTATAAACACCCAATTTACATACGGGAAAACTGAGGCACGAAGAAGTTAAATAATTTTCTCCAAGTTACTCAGCTGTAAGAAGATAGCCAGAATTTAAATCCAGACAGTCTGGCTCCAGAGTTTCATGCAAGGTCCCCAGCAGAACTTTCTGTAGGCCCTGGGCTGTTAACTTGCCTGGGCTCCCAGACAATAAGTCCTGTCTCCTTTACTGATCAAGCTTAGCTGACCTGGGTTCCAGGTCCCCAGCTTCTGATTCACCCCTCACCTGTGTCTTTTCTTACTCAATTTCTGACTCCCGGATCCCTGCCTTGACTCTGGTGCTACCCACACCCGCACTCTGGCTCATGCTGGCTTCCTGGCCTGGCTCCCAACTCACTCACCATGAAGCCCACCTGAGGCTCTGCCCACTGCCAAGCTTCCCCAAAGACAAGACCAGCCCCTCAAATAAGCCCTGTACCCAGAAGGCATGTTACTTACTCTACAAGCTAAGGTCAAGCTTGTTAGGGTTGAAAATGGTTACAAGTCTAGGGACTTTATCTGAAGACAGATTGTTTTCAAGCAAGGAAAATAGCAATACAGAGGCAGAAAGAGCACTACTGTGTGGATAAAAAGATGACATATGCAAATGAATCCACCGAGCCAAGAATTTACATTAAGGTTACAGACAGATCTGGTAGGGAAGATACTAGAAGCTGTTATAGACCTCCAGGGCATGATGAAAAAGCAAATCTGCCCATGTTTATGCAGATACCAGAAGCTGTTAAAGAGGCCATAACATTGATCATATGGAATCTCAATAGCCATGCGATGGACTAGAGTGAGAATTGTGAGGTGCCGGGAGGAGGGGCTGAGAGCCTGCAGTGATTCGAAGCTCTTCTGCAGGAGACTTTGTTGAGCAATCAGGAAGGCCATGGGCTATTTGGGCAGCCGTCTGAAAAGCGGAATGCAATGAGGGGTGAAGAAATGGGGCTACAATGCTAAAAGCAGCATTTTCAAACAAGTCTCATTTCAGTCTTTCCATCTGTGGTGACTTTAAAAATAGAGTTCCCAAATTGCCTGTAGCATCTGGGGAAGAAGGTTTGTGGGCAGACACCTGCTCACCAGTGAGAATTTGGAATGGCCTTTCTGGACGGGGGCCTTTGTGGTATAGAAATTGATCAGTAAAGGAGACAGATTTATAGAATCCCAGAAGAGCAGAGCTGGGTGTTCCTTAAAAATGATGTAAACTGCCCACAGAGGGGGAATGACATACTCAAAGTCACACAGCCGGTAAGTGATAGGGAAGGGGCTAGCATTCCATGGTTCTAAGTCCCTGCTCAGAGCTACGGCATTCCCCAGGATGCGTGAAATGAAGGACTTTGAAAGTGTTTCTTTGAAGGAAATGTAGACTAAAAGAAATGTGGTTGCCATAGAGAAAAGAAGGGGAAAATGAACAAAGATCTGGTCTCTCTTCAGGGAGAAAAAAAAATCTAATAATTATAACCCCCTCATTCACTTAGAGCAGGGGTGTCAAACTCAATTAAAACACGGGCCATTTGGTGCAACAGGCAAGAGTCACGCGGGCCACATCACATTTACAAACGTCGCCGGAACTGAGTCAGCGCGTTTATACACGCCCACAGGCCCCCAGGAAAGGCACTGGGCCATGTGTATACTCGTCTTCAGTAGTTAAAGGGTTAACGAGGAAATTGTGTATACAGTAAGGTGACCAGATTTTAACATTGGTAAAGCAGGACACCATTGACCGCGGGGGAGGGGGTTCTTGATTAAAAATTTGGTCTATCTCCCGCCGTTCCCTAGCTTGTCGTGCATTCTTTCCAAAAATCGGGACTTTTTTAAAACGCCGCGGGACGCAAGACAAATTGTTAAAAATCGGAACTGTCCCGCCAAAAGCGGGACGTCTGGTCACCTTAGTGCACGGTATTGCCTCAATCTCCCCTAAGTGCTATTTTCTTCATAACAATTTTTTCTATTTTTATTTTATTTCAGAGCATCGGTGGCCACAAAAAATTACCTCGGGGGCCGCCAGTTTGACACCCCTGACTTAGAGAAAGCAAGAACAAAGATATTGTCCTAATATGATTATGTAAAGGCAAGACTAGGAAGGAAGAAGCAGTTGATTGGCACAGAAGTCAACTATCCAGGGGAACTATCTGTTCCTCCCATTGATCAGACTTTTGAGGAGCTGTGGAAGTCAACCACAAATACTCTACCTGTTCCAAGTGACTGTCCTAGAGCCTCTTTACTTCCTCTCTGAGAACTCTAATCTCCTGTTCTAATCTCCCTGGTTCCCAGATTTCTGAGTCTACTCCCCAGTTTTGACGTTTCTTCTGACCACCTCAGATTAATCACTTAACCTGTCCTCTTGGACCTCAGCTTTCTGCATGGCTCTACGCTCCATCGTATTTTAACATCTCCTACTGTCCTGCTGAGAGACTCCCTGCTCTAGCTGTCGTCCCATGGGAACCCATATGCTAGGCTGGCCCCCCAGGCCTCTCAAGTACAAAGGAATTCAGACATTTTGTCTTGAACCTTAAGTTTCTACCTGGAGGCAAGAGATGAGGTTATAACTACTCTCTTCCTCCCGTCTCTTAGGGATTTGAATGGAGATAAAAAGAAAAACCACAGCTGGCTGAAAAGAGGGCAGGGCAGCTAGGGCTGAGCACACAAGGCACTCCTGGCTGAATTTAAGGAGCAGCTCACTGCGCCTGCTGCTGCTGCCTCTGCACAGGTGCACGTGTGTAGGGGGCAGGTGGGCAGGGGAAGCTCTGCAGAGAGGATCCCACCTATTCTCCCAGTTTTCTTCGACAGCTGCACCTGGACTGGGCTCTCGGGCTCTGCGGTGTGCAGAGGAGAGGAACTGACCGGTGCTGGTCAGGACATTTGGGTTGTAAGTGGCAGAGATGTAGCTCAAGTTAGCCACAGCAAAAGGACAGTTGTTCGATATGACCACCTCATAAGCCCAGACTGAAACGGATAGGCTTCTGAGTCTAAAACCAGGGTTCAAATGGAGTCAGCAAGTCTCTGCTGCCCACTCTGTCTCAGCCTGGCTTCCACCTGGGTGATGGTTTTATTCTGTGAGCTGACATCCTCCACGTGGTAGGAAAATGACTTCTGGCATCTGAGTCATTGTCCTCAGAGCTGATTCTCCACAGAGAAGAGCAGACTCAGGGGAGGCGGACTGGCGCTGAAGGAGTGTGCCCACCCCTGACGACTGCACGGCAGGGAGAGCAGGCACTTCATTCCCATCGTGGGGCTGGGGTTGGGGTAGGAGAGGCACCGTGAAGACAGATCGAGCCACACTGAGTCAGGGCGGGGCAGGTCACCGAAGGACAGGCTGTTGGGAAAACAAACACAACTGTGTCCTCTAGAGGGCCTTGTGGCCCCTTTGCTTGGGGAGCAGTAAGATAGATTCCTCACCACCCACAACTGGGCAGCCCCTCCGTGGATTACACAGACCCATGACCACCCTGCTTGGGCCATGCAAAGGCATGCCAAAGAGTTCTCTTAGTCCCTGCTCAGCTGTTTAAGATAATAAGCTTGAATATTAGTCCTAATTGCCAGAAAGCCTGAAGAGGTTGGCTGAAGAGTATTTCCTATAATGACCTAAATCTGCAGCCCCTTTAAATGGGGACACATACAACTCAGTGTGAAATCTCAGTTTGTAACCCAAGGCACCCCCTGAAGACTACAGTAGCCCCTATTCAAGCCCATGGGTGGGAGTAGGGCTAGGGCCCCAGTAATAGTGGTACCTCAGACTTCACTGTCTCATTACTGCCATCTGTTCACACAGACTACAGCCTTGGGGCCCCAGCTGATGTCCATTCTCCATCTCCCCACAGGTCTCATGGTCTCCAGATCTCCTTGCTCCTTCTCCACAGAGTGCCCTCCTTCTTGGAGAAGCACATTAGTCCCTAAGGAGCTGAAGTCACTTCGTTAACATAGCACAGAGTGAGCAGTGCTTGTGGGAGGCATAGGGCCCATCTCCGGCTCCTCTTCCCCAGCCCACCTCTGCTCCCCAGATCCAGGCAGCCGCCTTGGTCAGCATCAGAAGCACCTGTGTGTGTACACCTTTCAGACAGCTTTTCTGTAACGAGTAAGAGTGAGACAAGCTTGTTATTTAACCTAGGAAAATGAGGTGCTATTAAATTCCCTTCTGAACTGTCATTGCCAGAAAGCTAAGGACACTGGAGTAACAGACGAAGGGAGAGCACTGGAGGCTGACAAGGCAGGGAAGAGGTAACAAAGTGTACGAGTTCCTCAGGCGGGTGCCCAACACAGTGATTGTCACACGCGGGCTGCCTTCTGCTGAGTAGGCACTGTGCCCAAGAGACTCAGTAATTAAATAAGAACTGAGAGCCCCAGATATGTTGTTGTACCCAGGGCCCTAAAAGTGATGGAAAGGTGGCCTACTTCTCATGGGGTGAACCCAGAAGTAATTATCAGGATACTTCACAGAGTATTGAATAAGTCCCTGTAACTGGCACATTGATTTATATAAGACCCAGAGATTCTGAGAGATTTGAGAGAATATTAAAGATCAATCAATACTTTCATTTATTTTGGGTCCTGGAGACTCCAGCTCTGAGGAAACCGCTGAGAGGGAGCAGTGACCTTGCAGTGCGGCTAGGGCAGCAGTGGGAGGCAGGTGGACGGGAGCCTTTTGGCAGAAGCTGCGGGGACTGGAATGTTCTCCACCGTCATGGCATCGGTCAGGATGTCAGGCTGCCGGGGGGGAGGGCGTCGGGGTGAATGTGGTCTGGGGACATGGAGAGGAGGCTCTCAGCCGGGAGATGTGGAGCTTGCTCCTCTCAGGACAGAGTCCTCAGGGCCTGCAGAGTTTGTGCTCCTTCCAAGGACACAATGTGAGGACCCAGGGGCCTTCCTGGCGCCACCATCTTTGGGGGAGAGCCAGCATCTCCTCCGGGGGCCACACTGTCCCCATGCCTTCTCGTGGGAAGTACGGGGCTTTGTCACACCTCCCCCAGAGCACCCGTCTGAGTCCCTGTCAGGCTGCAAGCTCCCTTGTCTGATCCATGGCTAGGCCCCCAGCACCTGGCATCATGCCAAAAGAGGCAGATATAAAAAATAACGCATTGAATCAATGAATGGTCAAATGAAGTAACACAAGAAAGAGCAAATATTCATTAGCAAAAATGTTTCTTAAAGGTCGAGGGATGTATTTGGATCAGTCACGTGTCAACAGCCAACAGGGCACATTCAAATTGGGTCATGAGAGGAGCTTAGGAGGTAGAGACAGGGTGTAGGGAACTGGCTAAGGCATCCAGCATCCTGGGGCTGGAACAGTGAGAGGAGACGAAGCTCTTGTCACCCCAGGCCCAGTGGGCTAAGGGAGGAGCAGCGACGCAGACGTGGAGAGGACCTCATGACAGGAGCTAGGACTTTCACAACGCAAGCAGCCAGCCCCTCACCAGCTGCAAAAAAAGTGGGGAAATAGGATCCCTGACCTTACTGTCCTCCCTTCCTCAAATCTCCTCCCTCCTCCATTGGCCAACGCCAAGTGAAAGCCAGAGGGCAGGGGAGCCCCTTGATTCAGGGTAGAGAAAGGTGGAGTGAGAGCCAATGTATCCCTCAGGGGAACATCCGATAACTCTGCCTGTGACATTCTGACTTAGTCGCCCCAGGAGAAGGGCAAACCAGGGCTGGCCCCACTGATGGCCTACCCCAGTGGTTGTGATTTTGCCCCGCAGGGGACATTTGGCACTATCTGCAGACAGTTTGGTTTTTTACAATTTGGGGAGGGTGGGAGGGTGCTACTGGCTCTCGTGGGTAGAGGTGATAGATGCTACAAAACATACAAAAATGTATAAGACAGCACCCCACAATGAAGCATTGTCCAGCCCAAGACACTAGTGGTGATGAGATTGAGAACCCCTAGCCTAACAGAACGTTCCGGCTCCGGGATACTGCAGTATCCTTGTGCGGGCCAGAGAATGTTGCCTTCACTCTTCTGGAAAAGGTGGCATCATTAGGTCTGACCCCAGAGCCATCAGCCAGTGAGTGACCTGTGTCCTGTCTTCTCATGTATCTGCGGTTGGTGCCGTGTCCAGGCAGAAGCCCCGCACTCTCTGTCCCTCCTCACTGACAGCAGTCCCCAGGGCGAGCAGGGAGGTGGAGGAACAGACCACCTGGCACTACCTGAGCTGCGGGCCGCCCCCGCCTGGCTTTGCCTGCCCCTGGAGGCCGAGCCTCGTTCTCTTTCCCTGCGTTTTCAGTTTTATACTCACGCCCTAAAAATGTTTGGTAAGAGTGAATCAAGTCATGCCATCTGTCTCTTTCACTTTTATTATGTTTATAACCAAAAGAGTCAGGAGGCAATTGAATCCAAACTGTGAATAACATGCTGCTCGCCGAGGAGCTGAGACCCTCCGAGCAAGGCTGCTCGGCAAGGCAGGGGTCAGAGCGTGTCCCCTCCGGATCACACACTTCCACCAGCAGCCCTGGGAAGCAAGCACTACTGTCCCTGCAGATGGATGAGCACACTGAGGCCGGTCCAGGGAAAGTTACTAGTCCAAGGTTGCGCTCCCAAAGTAGCGAAGTGGGACCCTGAGCACTGCAGTGGACAAAGCCGCTTCCTGTCTCATCCTGACCTGTAATTGTCAACTCATTCCCACTGGGGTTTGTTACCATAATAACTGTTGAATATAATATTGTATGTCAACTATACTGTAATTAAAAAACAAAACAAAAAAAAAAACTATTGGAGTTTAAATAGTTATGGTCCTCAAGAGAGCCCCATCTTTCTCCCTGTCACATCTTAAAGAGTTGGTCTCTCATCCGATCCACTGGGGCCAGAACTGGAGAGAGAAAAAATTTCATTCATACACTTATGCCACAAATGTTTATTGAGAGCCAACCGCGTGCCATGCTATGCCCTTGATGGGCAAGAGACCACCATGCTGAGTGGAGCAGGAGATCTGGCGTAATAAGCCCTGAAACAAGATCAGATAATAATGGTGCGCTGCATTTACTGAGCACTCACTATGAACCAGCTGCTGTTTAAATATTTTACACTGTACTTTATTCTAAGTCATCCCATAAGGTTGATACTGTTATAGCTCCCATTTTACAGATGAGAAAACTCAAGGATACCTAGTTTAATAATCAGGCTCTGTTCTAACACATGTTACTTGGATGATCTTTGAGGAAATTATGCAAGTGAAATAAGCCAGTTACAAATGGACAAATACTGTATGATTCCACTTACATGAGATATCTAGCATATCTCACATTAAAATTCACAGAGCTAGAAAGTAGAATGGTGGTTGCCGGGTGATGAGGAAAGGCAGAATGGGAGTTACTGTTAAATGGGTGGGTGCAGACTTTCAGTTTGGGAAGATGGAAAAGTTCTTGAGATGGGTACTGGTGATGATGGTTACACAAAAATGTGAGCATACATAACGCCACCAAACTGAACATTTAAAAATGGTTTAAAAGGTAAATTTTATATCATGTCTATTTTGTCAGAGTAAAAATGTAAAAAATATGGAGGGAAGCTGGGATGGCTCAGAGGTTTAAGCACTCTCTTTGCAGCCCTGGGGACCAAGGATCAAATCCTGGCCCTGGCCTGTGCAGACCCATGTGCTGAACTGGGGTGTGCCTCCCATGCAGCAGGCCCCCAGCCCAGTTCTGGCCCTGCACAGCCCCCACCCATCTGTGTGGAATGAAACCATGTCTAAAACTGATAACATACAACTATGGAGACTGCTCTGGGCCCTCCCCCATCTCTCTGTCTCTCTCTCTGTCTCTGGCAAAAACAATAAAATAAATCTTTTAAAAAATGTTAAAAATATAACTTTTAAGTTAAGCATTAAAATGTTTAAATTAGGGGATGCTGGGATAGCTCAATGGGATGGGCATTTGCCTTGCAGCTGCAAGGTTTGGGGATCGAATCCCAGCCCCGTCCTGTGAAAAGCATGCTGAACTGCCCCCAGTTCAGTTCTTGTCCTGCAAGGCCCCACATCCACCTGTGTGGAATGAAACCATGACACAACAAATGATGTTCCACTATGGAGACTGCTCTGGACCCTCCCCACTTCTCTCTCTCTCTCTTTCTCACCCTGTCTCAAAAACAATAACATAAATCTTTTTTTTTAAGTATAAATTGGGAGGGGGGAATGTTAGGCACTGGAACCCACTCTCCTGACCATCCCCTGTACTGGATGACTGATACCACTGCATTACATCTGAAGAGAGAATAGACCCAATGTGGGCCAGGAGCTGGAATGGTGGAATGAAATCCAGAGATGCAGGTAAACTTGGGTCTAAAAGTGGGGCAGACCCCACGCAAACTGGCTGAGATGTTAAAGCAGGGGAGAGATTTTGAGCAGATGGGTGAGAGGTGGCAGAAACAAGGCTGGCTTAGAATCATTTATAGATGTGGTCGTGGCAGCTGAACCCCTGGACTCTTGCCAGGTGAAGGGCAGCCTGTGCTGGGGGAAGGAGTGACCAGATATTAACTCAGCAGCATTTTAAGTAAGCTGACCAGAGGTATCATTGTAAGCAGGACAGGAAACAATGGTACTGTCCTGCTTCAAACAATACGTGTGTGGTCAGCCTACTGACACCTTGAATTTAGCCCAGTGAGACTAGGCTGACTATATGTACCATTTGAAATGAAACAATAGTTTTCAGTCCCATTTAAAACGGTATGTCTGCTCAGCCTAATGTTAAGGCACATTCTTTTCCTTTGAGGAATTTTGCCCAGGAACCTGATTGTTCCAGAGTTCTGGGCCAGTTCATTCTGCAGGTGACACCCAAGTGGCACCAGCCCTAGGGTGATATTACTGAGCGCTGAGGCCAGTAGGGGCTCCCTAAGCTGGTCCGGGAAGCTAATAAAAGACACGGGCTGCCACAGAGGGCAGCACACGGGCATGGAGGCTGGGGCCAGGTCCAACAGGAGTCTCCCTCTAGGGAGACACATCCTGGGTGGCTGTAGCCAGGAAATGAAGCCAGAGGTTAGCAGCTAGAAGGAGCGGATGGGAGCAATCAGGTAGAGATGGGAGCAAAGCACAGTGAGGGCTGATGCTAAGTGCGTTGGAATATGAAGGAAGCACCACAGCTGCAGACTTGCAGGTTCAGAAGCAAGTGGGGAAGGTTGACCTGGGCCATCTCTTTACGCAGGACCTGGGGCCCGCCCCAGACCAGCAACAAGTCTTTAAAGGGACTGGCTTCCCGCAAGTGGCACCCCCTCTGCAGCTACAACTAGGCTCTAGGGAAGGAATCAGGAGCATCTTTCAAGAAGCAGCATGCTGCCTTCTCACCCCAGGCACACCTTGGTTTATGAGTTTCTGTGCCCTCCTTAGTGACGTGGGGTGATGCTAGCTCCCAACAGACCTCACAGGCACGTTCTGAGAATCAAGTGAGAAAATAGGGGTGAAAGTCCTGTGACATCTACAGTAAGTGGCCCAGTTTAAGTGGGCTTGAAAATGCTCAATAGCAAAACTACAGCACTCAGAGGCCCATCCCTGCCACTAGGAGAAGAATAATGTGACTTCAGAAATACGCTAGTTCTGGAATGGTGAAAAAATAACTTACTATATCCTAATTAAATTACTACAGTC